>OZ024761.1:19214212-19259212 GCA_964016885.1 Eledone cirrhosa
CTATTATGCAGTTGGATAGGCTCCTGTTTTTGTTGCACTCACTGATTCTGCTGAGGAGGTCCTCTGTACTTTCACATACATCTGGGGACATCTTGATTATGGGGCGTATAACCATTGAGAGGAAGTAGGAGATCCTGTAGTTGCTAGCTATATTAGCTCCGCATACAGGTCTTGTTGGTGGTCCTATTGTCGGGTCGTCGACTGTCTTGTGGTCTTTGCGGAGCCCATACAAGGGTGGTATGCCATTGTTAGACGCCTGGAAGTTGTTGGCAGTGCGTCTGCTTGGCTTTAGGATGTCAGTCCACATCATCATGTGAGCGTTGAGGATTTTTTCTCTCCCATCGTGTGTTAGTTGTGCAACTTCGCTCGTGTTGGTGATGTGGGGTTGCATTGCCTCGATGTAGTTCGGCATGCTATCTATTGACATCCTACCAGACTTATCTGTGGGTAGACACACTACCTCACCATCCCTTGTGCGCTGCTTGAGGCTAACCAAGCCTTCTACAGGTTTTATCCCAAGTTGTTGGGCCTCTGGTCTGCTCTGTCTCATAGTGTACCTGTCTACTACTTGTCAAATAGATGACGAGACGGAGGCACAGTTCACCATAGCTAGAAATAAGATTAGACAAGTAGTAGACAGGTACACTATGAGACAGAGCAGACCAGAGGCCCAACAACTTGGGATAAAACCTGTAGAAGGCTTGGTTAGCCTCAAGCAGCGCACAAGGGATGGTGAGGTAGTGTGTCTACCCACAGATAAGTCTGGTAGGATGTCAATAGATAGCATGCCGAACTACATCGAGGCAATGCAACCCCACATCACCAACACGAGCGAAGTTGCACAACTAACACACGATGGGAGAGAAAAAATCCTCAACGCTCACATGATGATGTGGACTGACATCCTAAAGCCAAGCAGACGCACTGCCAACAACTTCCAGGCGTCTAACAATGGCATACCACCCTTGTATGGGCTCCGCAAAGACCACAAGACAGTCGACGACCCGACAATAGGACCACCAACAAGACCTGTATGCGGAGCTAATATAGCTAGCAACTACAGGATCTCCTACTTCCTCTCAATGGTTATACGCCCCATAATCAAGATGTCCCCAGATGTATGTGAAAGTACAGAGGACCTCCTCAGCAGAATCAGTGAGTGCAACAAAAACAGGAGCCTATCCAACTGCATAATAGGCAGCATGGATGTGGTGTCACTGTACCCATCCATTAACATTGATTTTGCTGTGAAAAGATGTGTGGAGATGATCATTGAGAGTGAGGTGGAGTTCTGCGACGTCGACACAGACGAACTGGGCCTCCTACTTAGACTTACCTACGACACTGACTACCTAGACAGCCATGACCTTAGATGTTTCTGCCCTAGTAGACCTATAAGAGGTAGACCCCCCACCATAACCTCAATGGCTAAAAAGACTCCCATAGGAAGGTGGATTGGGTGGACCAAAGCTATACGGACCCCCCAAAACACTGATCAGGTAAGAAAAATGGTCGCACATGCAATAGGGGCTAGTATCAAAACTACCCTAAAGGGCCACATATTTAAGTTCAATGAGAAAATCTACACCCAAAATGAGGGAGCAGCCATCGGCGTCAGCATAGCTGGCGATGTTGCCAACCTTTTCATGGTATGGTGGGAAAGGAGACTTAAAGATCTCCTTAATGAAAGCTCCATAGACCTCATCATGTACTCTCGTTATGTAGACGATATCAATATAGTTATAAGAACACCCCCACTAGAGAGCACTAACAAGTTTGATTTAGAACGTAGCACGATGGAAAGCATCCAGCAGATAGCTAATTCCATACACCAGAGTATAACTGTAACTATAGACTTCCCTTCCAAACACCCTAACAATAGACTACCTGTATTAGACACAGAACTCTGGATTAACACTATAGACGAGAGAGCCCAAATTCTCCACTCACACTATGCTAAACCCATGGCCTCCAAATACCTGATACTCAAAAACTCAGCAATGTCCAGTAGTGCTAAGTTTAATATTCTGATCGCAGATTTGGTACGAGTGATGAAGAATGTGTCCAGCATGTGCGACCCAACAGAAATGGAAGGACACATCCAACACTTCATCAACCGCATGCAGTTCTCTGGCTACAACCAAAGAGACAGAGTCAGAGTATACGAAGGAGCCATGGAAAAGTATAAGACCCTCATAGAACTGGACATGAAAGGAATTTGCCCACTATACAGGAGCAAATCATGGAATAGCTTAGATAGGGCTAGACATAAGATAGGGAAGGCCACATCATGGTACGACAACCAGAGATATCAGAGTGTCATGTTTGTGGACGCCACCCCTGGAGGGAAATTAGCTAACCAGTGTAGAAAGGCCCTGAGAAAGACCCACTTAAAAATAAAGGTGGTAGAAAAGCCAGGAACCACCATAAAATCCCTGATCAGCAAAACCTACCCTTTTAAGAAAACCCACTGTACCAATAGGAAATGTATCATATGTAAGGTGAACCCCCGGATAAACTGTAAAACTAGAAACGTAGTCTATAGCATAAGATGTACAGAGGGTACTTGCAGAAACACGACAACAACATACATAGGTGAGACAGCTCGTAGCATAGGTGAAAGGATAGACCAACACTGGGGGGAACTAAAAGGACGAAAAAACGGGTCAGTACTATACGAACATGCTAGACAACATCATGACGGTAACATAGACAACATAGAAATTAGAATAATATCTAAACATAGGAATGACCCAGCAGATAGGCAAATCAGAGAGGCCAGTGAAATAGAAATTAGAAGACCAAAGCTAAACAGAAAGAATGAGTGGAACAACAACAACACCCAAACAAACAACACTGACCTAAGAGAAGTATAAATAAATAAGTAAATTAAATTAAATAAAATAAGATAAATAAATACATACACAAGCACATAAACACACACTAGTCACCCAGCAGACAACACTATACACACTAGTCACACATCACACATCACACATAACACTATACACACACGCAAACGCATGCGCAAAGAAGACAAAATAAAATAAGATAAACAAACAAGCAAATAAATAAATAAATATATAGACAGACTGAACAAAAAAAAAAAAAAAATGGCGTAGACATACAACACAACAGGAGGAACAATGAATATAACACCACTGACGATGTTGCAGATGTGCAACGAAAGATTTATGTAAACTATATATATATGTGTTTGTCTATATTGTATCTGTATTATTTTTGACCGCCGGTCAGTCAATGGCAACATTGAGGACCGAGTAAGTTAGATCGCAGATATATATATATAAAAGACAGCGAGAAGCGAAAACCAACCAAACAGTGAGTGTGTTCTGTTATTAATTCTGGCAATATTACGCAAATATGACCCTCCCCAAATATAACAATATCTGTTTCGACACACGATTTCATATAAAAAACCTCGCAAAACTATATATATATATATATATATATAACAAAGAAATAGCCGTCGAAACAGCTTGAGGTCTGCCGTCGGGGTCCTGAGCATTTTCATATATATATATCAATGATATTATACTCCAGAAAATCTGTAGAGTGCTTTGAATCTGTTATAAATAAATTTGTTGAAAAACCAACAAATTAAATATCTCTTTGCTTATATATATATATATATATATATATATATATATATATATATATATAATATATAGACATGTATATATACACGGACACACACATATACATATATGGGTGCATGTGTTTGTATGTATTTATGTATATTATATGTACATATATGTGTGTCTGTGCATGTATACATATATACAAATATCATATATATATATATATATATATATATTATATATTATATATATATATATATATATTATATATATATATATATATATATATATATTATATATTATATATATATATATACACCCTTGCAAGCAAGGAAAAGCGGACGTAAAATGATGATGATGATATATACACACATACACATATATATACATACACACACACACATATATATATATATACATACATGTGTTTGTGTATATATACACATATATACATATATACACATGTACATGTGTGTATGTATTTGTTAGGAAGATGAATTAAGATTAGATATTCACACACACCTACATACATACAGACACAAATATATATACACATTTATATATATATATATATATATATATATATATGTGTCTGTCTCCTGATAACGGTAGTAATTAGATATTTGATATCTGCTGCTGTAGTGAAACACCAGGGAAGGACTTTAGGGATTTCTGGAAGGGTTTTTTGAAAACATCCTTAACAACTCACTACATGGGCCTCCTGCTGAGTCTCCAGATTTCGACTGTTTATTTACTTTATGACATGTGTGTAGGTGTATGATGTGTGGATGTGTATATATATATATATATATATATATATATAATGTTTGATATAGAAATGGCTTCTACAGAACTACAACTGTTTCATTTGAAGGAAATCATTAGGAAAGCCTGATAATTTCCTTCGAATGAGATAGTTCTAGTCCTGTAGAAGCCATTTCTATATTACACATTATATACTTTACTTCCTGTGGTTACCCCCGATTGAACCTGGCATACTCATATATATATGTACAGTTGTCCCCCGTATTTGCGGGGTGGTTACATTTGTAGAGCAGCCATGAAGATATATATGTACATCCAATATAAATATCAACTAGCTTAAGTTACTACCTATTTCTAGTATCGAAATCCCTATTCAATTGGCCATCTTCTTTAGAAACACTTCACTATATATATATATATATATATATATCACAGAAAAAAAGAGAGAATCAGCGATGAATGGAATTTATTGGACATATTACAATCGTTTCTCTGGCGACCAGCTCGAGGCACGATCGATGTGATGATCGAACCTGAATCTGAAAATCGCAAGGTCCTCAGATACGTCTTGATTCTATGAAGCAGATTTTCCTGAGGGCCTTGCGATTTTCAGAGTCAGGTTCGATCATCACATCGATCGTGCCTCGAGCTGGTTGCCCAAGAAACGATTGTAATATGTCCAATAAATGCCATTTGTTGCAACACTGATTCTCTCTTTTTTTCTGTGATATTATAATACTCTGCTCTGTGAGAGCATCGAGTGCTCATACAGCCTACCACATACGGAGGACGCTTTAAGCATCCAACACCAGTTATATATATAGTAATAATAATAAACGTGAAGACTAAAATCTGAAGAGAGCTCGATAAGGATAATATATATATATCAAATATATAAAAAAAACATATATATATAGTTTACAAAAGATTGTTTTCAAACAAGAAAACAGATAAGGGTAGGTGAAGAAATTATTACAGCCCAAAATATGAGATTTATTACAATAAACTACTCAGAAGGCTAAATACAATTCTGTTTGAGTTGTATGAAAACATTAGCCATTAGGCTAAATCTGAAATTGATATGATTCTAAAATGGTAAAATGTTTCTTATATTCTCTTTTTATTGATTTTGATATATATGATTTGGTTGTTCTTCCACCCTAACTTCACCATGAATTTAATGTTTTGATGAAGACCATGTTGCCCAAGCAGGTAATGTCTTCTGACTGGTGGCGCCACGTTGCAGCATGCTTTTAAGGGTTCATGTTAGAATATGTTAGGACACGTTAGTACAAGAATGTACAGGTGCATTGAGATCAAAATCCTGACATATGATTTTTAGCTATATACTTTTTCCACAAACTTTCTGAAGCCCCCTCGTATATGTACATCTGAAAGTGTATGTAGTTAAACAAAGCTGTTGTAGAAAACATGAAAGGTAAATTCTAAACCTTTGTTATAAACCTCTCCAGCTGTGTTATTCCCTAAAGTCCTCAACTACTATTATTATTATTATTTTCCATTTCTTTTCTCCTGTGTTAAGATTCGGTGTGTCAATGTAACCTGCAACTTGCTAACCTTATTGTACAGGTGTGTACAGTTATATACACAAGTACATATACAGGTATATACTCTGTGGTATATCATTACCATCATCATAATTATTATCATTACCATTGTTACCATCATCACCACCTCCACCATCAGCACCATCATCACCACAATCGCCATTACTACCATCATCACCATCTTCCTCATCACTACCATTACCACCACCTTTACCATCAGTACCACCCTCATCACAACCACCCTTACCATCAGTACCATCACCACCTTTACCATCATCACCACTTTCCTCACCACCACCGTCACTACCATGATTATCATTGTTTTCATCATCATCATCACAATCATTGCTTTCATTGTTATAATTATTTTTATCATCATTATTACCATTATAATTAAATAAAGAAATCATTAGTATTATCATTATCATCATCACCATTATATTTGTTTAACGTCCATTTAAACCAGCGGTCTCCAACTCAAGGACTCAAAAGGCCCGTTACGCCCTGGGTAGAGGCACAGTTGACCAAAAATTAGATGGGGGGGGGGGGGGGGGGGGGGGCATGATTTCCACCAGTTATAATGTTAATCTACAATACAGCTCATAGGCTGCTATCGACAGTCAATCGATGGAGCTCATCAAATCGGAGCAAGGAAACAATGTTTCCATTGGTCTTTCCAATTGCTAATACTGTCTGTCGGTCACAAATCCAGACAGAAGGAGCAATGTAAAATAAAGTGTCTTGTTCAAGGACATAATGCATTGCCTAGTCTAGGAATTGAAATCACAACCTCACGATTGTGAATCCAATTCTCTAACCACTCAGCCACGCACCGTATAAATATTTGAATATATGCTGACCCCACTATTTCATGCCTGACAAATGGATAAAAATCCAAATCTTATTTATGTAGAATTTGAAGTTAGTAAAAATCGTCAAAATATTGACCCCAAATGTAAACTGATCCTCCTCCTTTCTACCATTAATTTTTTGACCACATATTCCTCGGCTTATCTTCAGGTATATAGTCCAGTGATCTACTGATTCTGTCTATCCACCATCATCCTTAATAATGATGATAATAATGAGTTTGGTCATTTGACTGATTAAGCAGTGAAATGACCAACCAATGAACTAACCAGACAATGAAATAACCAATGAACACAGTATCATCATCATGACCATTTTATGTCCATGTTTCCACGCTAGCATAGGTTAAACGAGTTGACCTGTTGTGGGCAATGCCAGTTCAGGTGACAATGCCCTGCTCATACAGAACTGATTTTAGCTTGGTTTCTACAGCTGGATGCCCTTCCTAACACCAACTCCATTTACAGTGAGTACTGGGTACTTTTTGTCTTAACAGTATATATATATATTAATGGATGGTGATCACTGGGAAAAGAAGTGCCAGGAAATCCCAGTAGAAGGAAGTTGCAGTAGAGGTAGACAAAAGGAAGACCTGGGCAGAGGTGGCGAGAGCTGATCTTAAATAGCTGAAACAAACAGAGGAGATGACAAAGGAACATGGGGAGTAGAGAGATGCTGTACTGATAAATTATCCATCCAACCCATGCAAGCATTAAAAAATGAACATAAAAACAATGATAATGATGATGATGATGATGAAAGGAATCATTTTCAACAGGATCAATATTATTACCCTTATCATCATCTTACATACATTTAAACCAGGGTTCTCAAAGTGGAGGGCTCAAAAGGGCCTTTATGACCTGAGGTCGAGGTGTGGAAAAAACAGACATAAAAACAATGACGATGATGATGATTTATATAATGAGAAGAAAAAACAAACAAAAACAAAAAAAAACAAACATAAAAATCAAAAGGTATCTTTATTGTTGGTGTGAAATATATAACAGGAATTTAGCCATGTCTGCAGTTTATAGAGCGACTATGTTGCAGCTGAAAATAAAAAATAAATAACAATAACAAATAAATAACAATAACAAATAAATAACAATAACAAATAAATAACAAATAAATAACAATAATAACTATCTTCAATTCGGTATTCATGCCAACCCTTACCTATGATCATGAATCTTGGGTAATGACCAAAACGATTGCATATACAAACAGCTAAAATAGGGTTCCTACGAAGGGTCTTTGGAGTGCGTAAATCGGAAATCAAAGAGTCGCTCCAGCTCCAATATTAAGGACGTGGTTAGAATATCTCAGGAAAGAATCACTGGGCAGATTTTACAGACAAAACCAACCGGCAGGAGACCAGGGGTAAACCCCAAGCTAAATGGTTGGATAATAATAATCAGGATAGAGTGTGTAGCTTGGAAATCAAAGAGTAACTCCAGGAAGAGCTGCTACTTATTTGAATTGAGAAACCACAGCCCTGATACTAGGGCATGTAGGTTGGAACATCTCAGTAAAGAATCGCTGGACAAATGTTACAGGCAAAACCAACTGGCTGGAAATCCAGGTGTAGACCCCAAACAAGATGGTTGGATAACATCCATGAGCTTGGCTGGTCTCGCTTGGGGATCCAGCCAGATCAGTTGCAGACAGTTGCTTCTGAAAGGACTCGCTGGAAGGAGTGTTTGAGGACTCTTCCCCCACAGCCCTCTCAGGAATAAGTGGGTGAAGAAGAAGAGAACAACAATTTAATTTAAATGTAAACTAATAGGGATCGAAACCACTACCAACGTTACTACACTCAGAATGTATAGCAACACCCTAGCCCACACGACCACCAAGTCAACAATAACAATGGTTTCTAAATAAGGTAAATGGCCAGCATTTTGGGAGGGAGGATCGCTATGTCTGACAAATCGACTCCAGTACTTAACAGCTACTCCTTTATTTTATCAACCCCAGTGAGGTGAAAGACAAAGTTGAATTCAGAAGGTAGAAAGTTGTAACTAAATACCACAAAGCATGTTGTCCGACGCTCTACAGACACTGCCAATCCACAGTCCTTCTTCACCTTTAATAATGGTTTCTGATTTAAGCACAAGGCTAACAATTTTGTGGGAGGGAAAAGTAGATTATACCCTATACCTTATACCCATCCCACTATCTAACTGGTAGACCTCGGTGGGATTTGAACTCAAAAGGTAACGAGCCAGTACAAATATTAATTTCTGATTTAAGCACAAGGCCAACAATTTTGAGGGAGGGGAATGCTGATTAAATCAACCCCAGATCATTGCTGGTACTTTATTTTATCGACCCAGTAAGGATGAAAGGCAAAGCTAACCTGGGCAGGATTTGAACTCAGAACTAACCCATGCTAGCATGGAAAAATGGATGTTAAAGAAAGCTGATGGTGATGAATGTAAAAGTATGTAACTACATGCTGCAAAGCATGTTGTCTGGCACTCTGCCGATACTGCCAACCCACCACCCTAACAATAACAACAGCAATAATAATAATAACAACAATGGTTTCTGATTTCAGTACAAGGCCAGTAATTTTAAAGGGAGTTGAAAATCAATTAAATCGACACCAGTACATTACTGGTACTTATTTATCGACCCCATAAGGATGAAAGGCATAATAATAATGGTTTCTAATTTTGGCACAAGGCCAGCAATTTTGAAGGTAGGGCAAAATGGATTACATGGAACCCAGTGCATTACTGGTACTTTATTTTACTGACCCTGGAACACAGTGCATTACTGGTACTTTATTTTACTGACCATGGAACCCAGTGCATTACTGGTACTTTATTTTACTGACCATGGAACCCAGTGCATTACTGGTACTTTATTTTACTGACCATGGAACCCAGTGCATTACTGGTACTTTATTTTACTGACCATGGAACTCAGTGCATTACTGGTACTTTATTTTACTGACCATGGAACCCAGTGCATTACTGGTACTTTATTTTACTGACCATGGAACCCAGTGCATTACTGGTACTTTATTTTACTGACCATGGAACCCAGTGCATTACTGGTACTTTATTTTACTGACCATGGAACCCAGTGCATTACTGGTACTTTATTTTACTGACCCTGGAACCCAGTGCATTACTGGTACTTTATTTTACTGACCCTGGAACCCAGTGCATTACTGGTACTTTATTTTACTGACCATGGAACCCAGTGCATTACTGGTACTTTATTTTACTGACCATGGAACACAGTGCATTACTGGTACTTTATTTTACTGACCCTGAAGGATGAAAGGCAGAGTTGACATTGAAGGGATTTGAACTCAGAATGAAAAGTAACAAAACAAACAAACAGCACAAAGTAATTTGTCCAATGCTCTACTGATTCACCAACCCCAACAATAACAACAACAAAAACAGCAACAACTATAAAATGTTTTCTAATTTAGGCACAGGGCTAACAATGTTTGAGGAAGGTAAGTGCCATTGCATCAACCCAGTACGTGACTGGTACTGTATTTTATCTACCCCAAAAGGATGAAAAACAAAGTAGACCTTGGTGAGATTTGAACTCAGGAGGTAAAGATCCAGGATATATGCTGCAAAGCATTTTCTTTGACACTCTAACGATTCTGCTAATCTACCATGATATAATAATAACTGTTCTGGTAAAAAATTCTGCAATTTAGTGGTGGTGATGATGATGATGACACAAATGGTGATGACGATGATGGTGATGATTATGGTGAAGGCGTTCCACGAGAAACAGTGATAACTGAGAGAAGTTTACATTTTATTTCCTGACGTTCACAGTTGTATAAATAACATTACAAATAAACAGATAGAAAAATAGAGTAGCATTGGAAAGGACTATAAATGCCATAAATGAGAGGAAAAAGAGAAGAGCAAGGACTATTAGGCAAAGGGTGAGTAATATTTGTTTTTCTTCTTCTATCTTAGATAGAGAGGGTCTGTTTAGTCCTATATGAGCGAGACACGGTCACCCGACCAATCTTGCCTCAAGTGGGACAATTCTCGTCTAACCCATGCTAGTGTGGAAGATAGACGTTAAATGATGATATGATTGCAGTCTCCAAACTGGTGATGGGTCTGTGACCTGTCCTGGGAGGTGTGGGATGGACGCACAAAGATCGCGTGTCCCGAATAATTTTTGTTTGATTTTATATATGTAATTTTACTATACAAGTATGGCATATTGTTGGATATCCTTGGTTATTACCATAAAGGCTTCATTCAACCTCTTATATTATTTTTCCTTAACCCTTTAACATTTACATTACTTTATATATACTATTGTATATTAATGATAAAACCTTTACCTCACAGAATTACCTCTCATAATATCAAATCTATGAGATTTTGATATTATTTATTTTGAGAACAATACCTTAACATTAGTATGAATGGTCGGTTATGGCCAGTTTGAACAAAAAGAGGTAAGAGAATTCTGGCCGGATACAGCCGGTTTGAATGCTAAAGGGTTAAACCAGTTATCAAAAACAAATACATATATATATTATGTTTACCACATGAACTACGATAAAAATATAAAAGAGATATTGATAATGGTATATAATAATTTTTATGCAGGGGTTTGCTGAGACATGGAAACTATTTCAAGGGTTCCACAAGGTTAAAAAGGGTTGAGAAACAATATATAATAATTTTTATGCAGGGGTTTGCTGAGACATGGAAACTATTTCAAGGGTTCCACAAGGTTAAAAAGGGTTGAGAAACAATATATAATAATTTTTATGCAGGGGTTTGCTGAGACATGGAAACTATTTCAAGGGTTCCACAAGGTTAAAAAGGGTTGAGAAACAATATATAATAATTTTTATGCAGGGGTTTGCTGAGACATGGAAACTATTTCAAGGGTTCCACAAGGTTAAAAAGGGTTGAGAAACAATATATAATAATTTTTATGCAGGGGTTTGCTGAGACATGGAAACTATTTCAAGGGTTCCACAAGGTTAAAAAGGGTTGAGAAACAATATATAATAATTTTTATGCAGGGGTTTGCTGAGACATGGAAACTATTTCAAGAGTTCCTTCCACAGGGGTAAAAAGGATTGAGAAATGATATATAATAATGCAGGGGTTCCCTAAGACATGGAAACTATTTCAAGGGATCTGCAAGAGTAAAAAAGGGTTGAGAAACGCTGGTCTAGATGGTGAGTACTCTAGTTGTTTGATCAATGAGACAGTCTACTCATAAAATTAGACACGTGAACCTCTGAACGTATTTCTCAGGGAGATTCAGCATGTCACAATGTGTGACAAAGTTGCACCTTTGACCTACAGGTACGATATTATAATGAAGTGGATGAGCATTCCACAGATATGTGTACCTCTCAACATATTTCTCAGGGAGATTCAGTAGGACACAATATGTGACAAGGTTGCGCTCATAAAAATTAACTTGCAAGTGACTGAATATTCCAGATGCAGGTACTCCCTTTAATGTAATTCTCAGGGAGATTCAGCATGACACACAAGCTGTCTATAAAAAGGGGTTACTTACCCAAGAAGGCCTCGACCACTCCATTTCTGAGGGATCAACATCAATCTCTGTTCCTTACCATCTCGTAGAATTATCACACAAACAGGTTTCTGGAAGAACACATAACAGTTTCATTAAGTAGTAATGGTGTTAGTGGTAGTGGTAGTGGTGGTGGTAGTGATAGTGTTGGTGGTAGTGTTAGTCATAGTGGTAAAGGTGGTGATAGTGTTGGTGATATTGATAGTGTTGGTGTTAGTGGTGGTGTTAGTGGTGGTGGTAATGGTAGTGTTGGTGATAGTGGTAGTGTTGGTGGTAGTAATAGTGTTAGTGTTGGTGGTAGTAATAGTGTTAGTGTTGGTGATAGTGGTAGTGTTGGTGGTAGAGAGTGTGGTAGTGGTAGTGTTGGTGGTAGTGATAGTGGTAGTGTTAGTGTTGTTTAATAAAACTTACATCTATACTATGCTGTACAACCTTCCCCACATCTTGTAATGTCTTGAAGTTAGAATGTTGGATGGAACCAAACTGGAGGACTTGATCACCAACACTTAATGTCTGCAAAACAAATACAAAAACTGATTAACCCTTTAACATTTAAACCAGTCGTATACGGCCAGAATTCTCTCACCTCATTCAGTTCAAACCGGCCATAACTGGTCACACATACTGATGTTAAGGTATTGTTCTCAAAATAAATAACATCAAAGTCTCGTAGCTTCGATATAATGTGAGATAAAGACTTTACCACAAAAACACAATAGTAAATATAGAGTAATGTAAATGCTAAAGGGTTAATTAAATACAATCAATTGCATGTGTACATGGTTCTGTAACTCCTGAGGTAGTTTTAAGGGTTCCTTATTGACATACAATGTTTCTAGGGCATTTTTAAAACCTAGTGGAACCCATCTCCTCTCTAGGTCTGAATAAAGCAGATCTCTTCCAGAGAAAGAGAGAATAAGTGAGAGAATGAATTGAATCGGGAAAGAGATATAAAGGAAGAATTGACCCCAGTACTAGACTGGTATTATATTTGATGTATGTATGGTCCCGTAACTCTTGAGGCAGTTGTAGGGGCTCCTTATTGACAAAAAGCATTTCTAGGGTATTTTTTAAACCTTATGTAACTTAATTGTGACACCATCACTAGAGAGGTTGTCATATACCCAGCAAGACTGAAGAGTCCTCTCTACCGTGTATTGTCACCATTTGATCACCAACCACTTTACAGAGTGTACCAGGTGTAACTTAATTGTGACACCATCACTAGAGAGGTTGTCATATACCCAGCAAGACTGAAGAGTCCTCTCTACTGTGTATTGTCACCATTTGATCACCAACCACTTTACAGAGTGTACCAGGTGTAACTTAATTGTGACACCATCACTAGAGAGGTTGTCATATACCCAGCAAGACTGAAGAGTCCTCTCTACCGTGTATTGTCACCATTTGATCACCAACCACTTTACAGAGTGTACCAGGTGTAACTTAATTGTGACACCATCACTAGAGAAGTTGTCATATACCCAGCAAGACTGAAGAGTCCTCTTTACCCTATATTGTCACCATTTGATCACCAACCACTTTACAGAGTGTACCAGGTGTAACTTAATTATGACACCATCACTAGAGAGGTTGTCATATACCCAGCAAGACTGAAGAGTCCTCTCTACCGTGTATTGTCACCATTTGATCATCAACCACTTTACAGAGTGTACCAGGTGTAACTTAATTGTGACACCATCACTAGAGGAGTTGTCATATACCCAGCAAGACTAAAGAGATGCTCTCCACTGTCTTATCTCTCAAGAAGGACAAACTCAGTTTCAACACTTACGGCAGTAAATGCAGGAGATCCGGGATCAACTCGGTCTATTTTGGCAAAAGGTACACGAGTTAGTGTTGTAATTTTAATCGCAGTTTTCTCTTCTTTTGCCTGGTCTCCATTTTCTTGAGACTGGTTTTCTTTTTCTTCTCGGGCATTTGCATGAATTCTGTATAATTCTTCTTCTATCTCTTTCATCAGAGCCTTGTAGTCATTTTGAAGGCCTGCAGAAATAACACCAGACAAAAAATATATATATATATATATATATATATATATATATAAACAGAACTCACTATAAATGAGGTTGGCATTGGGAAGGGCATCCAACTGTAGAAACCAAGCCAGAATCAGTTCTGTATGAGCAAGATATGATCACCTGATCTAACATTGCCTAAAACAGGACAACTTGTCTAACTTATGCTAGTGTGGAAAATGGACATAAAACAGTGATGATGATGATGATATACGGTGTTGTGTTGAGAAAGAAATATAAAGGAAAACATCGACACCAGCAGTGAATTGGTACTTTATTTGTCGACCTCGGAAGGATGAAAGGCAAAGTTGATCTCGGCTGAATTTCATCTCAGAACGCTGACAGTCGGAACGAATACTACAAAGCATTCTATCCGACGTTCGAACGACTCTGATAATTCACGACCTTTTTAAACTTTTAATTGAAAAAAAAAACAAACAAAAAATAGAACTAGAGTTACTTCCCCTGATTATTGGTATTGTATGGTACCGTAACTTCTGCGGGAGTCGTAGGGGCGCCGTATTGACATACTCAGTACGGCGTTTCTTGGGCATTCTGAGCCTGGCGGAGCCTATCTCCTCTCCAGGAGTGAGTACAACAGAGAGTACGACACTAAGTATGATAACGAGAGTGAGAGAAAGGAAGCGAACAACAGATATAGAGGAAGAATCAACCCCAGTACTTGACTTGTACTTTTTATTTATTGACCTCGAAAGAATGACCCCGCAAAGTTGGACTTAGCGGGGTTCGAACTCTGAGAGCAGAGAGCCAGAACGAACAGCACAAAGCATTCTATATAACGTTCTAACGACTCTGCCAATTCACTGCCTTTAAAATATGTACCAGGCTTGAAAAAAAAAATATATATATATATATATATATATATATCAAAGGTATATTGAGTTAAGAACTCAAAATAGTCTCTTACTATAAAATAGCTCTAAGAAAGAGATGTAAACCTGGCTGCTATTTTTAGTGGTGGGGGTTTATGAGACACACTAGGATGCCATGTGCGCTATTTTATGTATTTTATATATAGCATACTTGGATGTGTCTAGGATACTAATTCATCACCCACTGATGAGCTTGGATTGGTATTTCTATTCACAATTAACTTTGCGAAACAACAAGTTGTCTGGGTGATTGGTAGTTACCACAATTCCGGTTTGTATTTATTTTCTTAATTTTTTCTTAATTGAGACAAGCGAACTCTATTGTCTATAGTTAGTATTCTTTTCACCTGAGCGAATCAGGTCCCTTACGATTTGAACATATATATATATATATGTCTGTGTTCATTTTTCTTTTATATTCTATTATAATATATATATATATATATATATATATATTTTTTTTTTTTTTTTTTTTTTTTTTTTACAAGCCTGGTATCCAAGGAAAACTTGAACCGTTAAGGTATATTTTCCTTGGTTATGTCAAAATTTATAAAACACACTTCGTATTTTATCTGATGATAGCGTACCAAAGTTTTGGTACCCTTGAAATATATATAATATATGCATCCTTTAAGGCCTCCATGCTTCCCGAGATCTGCCAACACTACAGCTAATGTTCCCCCTCCATACACATACACACATGTATACCATGACTCATACACTATTCACTTCCCTGACATTTGTGTATTATTCTATGTACTATACATACACCTTTGACGAGTTGTAGTGCACCTGAGCACTTTACACAATAATTTCATTATTATTATTATAATAGAATAAATATGGTTTTATAAATACAATGTCCATTTATTTAATATCATCGTATATATATATATATATATATATATATATATATATAAAACATGAGAAGAAAGAAGAATACTGCATGGTTTGCACATGGGTTACATATGATAAAAATAGTCCTTCGTCAGTGATTTTCCAACCATCATTATATACCTATATACCTATATATATATATATATATATATATATATATACGATGATATTAAATAAATGGAAATTGTATTTATAAAACCATATTTATTCTATTATATATATTTCAAGGGTACCAAAAAAAAATATATATATATATATAAACACCGGATGTCGATATGATCGACTAAATTCTTTCAAGGCAATGCTCCAGCATGGCCATAAAACATTATTATACAACGCATAGAGTTACGGCCCTTTATGATCTGAGTTCAAATCCCGCCATGGTTAAGTTTACCTTTCATACTCACGGGAGTCGATAAAATAAAGTACCAGTAATACACTGAAATAATTGCTGGCCTTGTGCCAAAAATAGAAACAATTATTATACAACGCTGTCCTTTTACGAAAACAAAATAATTAAAAATATCAGTTCTCCCTCGAACGAGATGCTGGGCGGCCATTTAACAGAGGAACTTGTATGAGTGGTGCAAGGGAGGTAACTAGTGCAATCCTATATTCTAAATTATGTACTGAACTGGCACTCCGTCGCTTACAGCGATGACTGATCCAATTGGTTCGATCAACGGAACAGCTTGCACGTAAAATGAACGTGCAAGTGGCTGAGCATTCCACAGACACGTGTATCCTTAACGTAGTTCTCAGGGAGATTCAGAGTGACACGGGGTCGTGTAGGTGTGTGTGTGTGTGTGTCACAACAAAAAGCACCCAGTCCACACTGTAAATGTTGTTGGCATTAGGAAGGTCATCAAGCCGTAGAAACCAAGCCAGAATCTGTTCTATATCAGCAAAACATGGACATCTGATTCGGCTTGTCTCTCGACGAGACAACTCGTCTGATAAATGCTGGCATGGGAAAATGGACGTTAAATAGGATAGATAAATATGATACAATAGAACAACCTGCTCGTGAAATTAACGTACAAGTGGCTGAGCAGTCCACACACATATGTACCCTTAATGTAGTTCTCAGGGAGATTCAACGTGACAGAAATGTGACACAACGGAACAGCATTCCATTACCATATTTCTAATGAAAGACACTCTCTGAGATTTTCAAATAATTTTGAAAAAAAATCAAGAATTTTAAGGGATTTAGTAATATAACTAACTTTCTCATTATAAAACTGGTGTTTGGAACATAACTTAACAAAGGGTCTGACATAAAATTATGATGGAAGGTTTTTTAAAGATAAATATAAACACTTTAACCCTTTCATTATTATATTTCTAATGGGCGGTGGATTGGCAGTATCGGTAGAGCGTCGAACGCCTTGCTTTGACGCATAGAGTTACAGCTCTTACCATTCTGAGGTTAACTTTGGCTTTCATCCTTACGGGGTCGATAAAATAAAGTACCAGTAATGCACTGGGGTTATTGCTGGCCTTGTGCCAAAAAGTAAAAACAATTATTATATTTCTAATGAAAGACACTGTCTATGATTTTCTAATAATTTTCAAAATAATCAAGATTTGGGTGGATTTAGTAAAATAACTAACTTAAGATATTATTAAGCTGGTGTTTGGAATATATTTCTGATGAAAGACATTGCCTACAATGGCCTGCAAATATGAAGAGACTTAGTAATATAACTTACTTTCTCGTTATTAAACTGGTGTTTGGAAGGTAACTTAACAAAGGTTTTGACATAAAATTATGATAGGGGACTTTTAGCTAAATAAAAACACTTTAAAACAAACATGGGGTAGTTTCAAGCTGTTTGGTATTGAAAGGGTTAAAGGTAAAAATGAAAAAAAAAGTTCATGTGGTACTCACATATAATTTTCTGTCTTGCTGCTCGTACAGAATATAAATCAATGTCAGCCCTAGGGTAGCCTTCTTTATCAATTAATGGTTCGTTCATTCCAATATTACCTTGCTAGGAAAGAAGCAATCAAAAAAATCCCTATCAGTGATGGAATCAATACAATGACAACAACAACAAAATAATCTAATTTCAAAGCAAACGTTTGTTTTCTCTGAGAGCTCCTTATACACTAACGAAGGGAATTTTAAGTCCTAAATTATTAAGACAAAATAAACCACAAAAAAAACAAAGATTACCAGGTAACTAACTTTATCCTTACTTCATCTTACTGTCCATTTTGCCTTGTTTAGCCTTCTTACATATATAATTACGAAAGACGATCTGAAGGCCAGGTTCACAAGTGCCTTTAGGGGCCTAAGTCGGGGGACAGTGACGAAAGCCTGTAGCCGGTTCCGAGGCCGTCATCAAAGCCAATGGAGGGTTTATCGAGTGAAATCGAAAGAACAAGTCATGAAGACCCAAGTTTGATAAATATATCTTAAAAAATAAAACTACCGTTACTTTTTTCCTAGACAGTAATCTTGCGAACAAATAACGTCCGCACCCTGTATATACATACAATAGATATTAGGTATATATATATATATATATATATATATATATATCCGGGAGCTTCCAACAGTAATGGTTACATTCTTTAAAGGTATGTCAATATTTATTTATAAAACTGCTCTATATTATATTTTATCTGATGAAAGCACACCATAATTTAACTTGGTGTCCTTGAAATATGTATAATGAAATAAATATGGTTTTATAAATATAGTTTCCATTTGTTAATATCGTATATATATATATATATATATATATATATATATATATATATATATACACACACACACACACACACGAGTCCCGGGTTCAACCGAGGTAACCACAGTAAGTGCTCAATACATTAGATAGAAATGACTTCTACAAGACTAGAACTGCTGTTTCATTCGAAAGAAATCATCAGGAAAGAGTTTTCCTGGTGATTTTTTAAAAATAAAACAGTTCTAGTCCTGTAGAAGTCATTTCTGTATTAAATAATAGATAAATATTAAATAATATATATGTATACATATACATATATATATATATAATATTTAATATATATACATATATAAATATGGAGGGTACTCCGTCGTTTATGACGATGATTGTTCGAGTTGATACAATCAACGGTACAGCCTGCTCGTGAAATTAACGTTCAAGTGGCTGAGCATTCCACAAATATGCGTACCCCTAATGTAGTTCTCAGGGAGATTCGGCATGACACAGAATGCGACAAGGCCGGTTCTTTGTATTACAGGTACAACGCATTTTACCAGCTGAGTGAACTGGATCAACGTGAAATAAAGTGTCTTGCTCAAGGACACAGCGCGCCGCCGGAAATCGAAATCACAACTCAGCCATATATCTGTGTGTGTGTGTGTGTGTGTGCGTATATGTGTATGTATATATATATATATATATGTGTGTGTGCGCGAGCGCGGCTTTCGTGTCAAATGGCTGAGAGAACAAATTTTTTTCATACCTACAGCTGTCTAGTTTCTTCCAAATACCATCATCACCACCCACAGAGAAAGATCTTTGAATACACTTATGGCGGCAGAGCACAGTGTTCTCTCAGATTCAGACAAAAATATATCTTAATATTTTCTCACTCTGACAGAGATAGAAATAGGGAAAAACCAGCGTTCCTTCGCCGCCATGTTTCGTTGTTTGTTCTTTTCACTATCGTCTGCTTTTCTTGGAAAAAATAGTTATCTCCCCTTATATTCCCTACCTCCCGCTCTATGTCTGTGTGTGTGGGCGTGTGAGTGTGTGTGTGTATATATATATATATATAAAAAAAATGAAAAGAAAGAAGAATACTGCCTGGGTCCACATAGGTTACATATGATAAAATTACTCCTTCGTCAGTGATTTGCCAACCATCATTGATATTTCATCGCATTAAAAATCATATACCTCAGGTTGGTGCGAGCAATAACTAAAAAAAGCTATTGGGACAAGTAAATCGCGTAAAGCGAGTGAGACAAGTAAACAACATAGAAGGATGAAAGCAACGCAAATTTATATATATATAAATGAAGTATTTCCGTCAGAAAAGTACAGAAAAAAAGAGTGCTCTATGTAGGCTACAGAGCTTATTTGTTATGTAATAAACGACATAAGATAATTACATTCTTTTTATGACGTGTTCAATTTATTATTTTGTTGTTTATTACATAACTATATATATATATATATATATATATATATATATACATACACGCACGCATACATATATATATACACACACACACACATATATATATATACACACACACACAGTGTCAGGTGATGCTTTTGGTGAGAGTGCTTAGTTGTTCCAGTGTCTTAGCCACGCCATCACCCGGCCGTGCCGGGATATCAGGTGATGCTCCTGGTGAGGGTGTTCGGTTATTTCAGTGCCTTAGCCTCGCCATGACCCACAGTAATTTTGGGAGTTTGTTGTCTTACCTCACAAATTTCCTATGACCCTTGTGATGTGTTATTGTGACCGATTGACGCACTTAGTTTTGAATTGATATATATGGTTTCATATATATATCTATATCTATATATATAAAGTATTTCCGTAGAAAGGGTAAAAGAAGGGAGATTGCTCTATGTATACTACAGAGCTATTTAATTACGTAATAAACAACACTATACTATTATTCCATTTACCAAAGGTTTCCCGAAGACGGGCGAGCTCAACAGAGACGTCTGAAATCGTTCATCAGAAGGAAAATTTTAATATATTAAAATGTAAACCTTTTGTAAATGGAATAATTGTATTGTGTTGTTTATTATTCATATATATATATACATATTCCTCTCGCTTAGTTTATATATTTTTATTATATCTATAAGGCTCCTAGCAATAATGTCTGAAGTATATATCTTAAATATGGTCATTTCGTATCCGGTAAGAGCAATTAGACTCATACCAAGGTTGAGATTATCCTCTTCTGAGTATCGAGAATCACTTGGTATCGATGCCTCCCAGATGGGCATCAATACGAGAAGCGATATTAAACTTATTTATATATATTTACTATGTATACACAAGTAACAGTCTATATACAGTGTATATACACTATATATATACACTATATATACAGATATCTCCCAGATGGGCATCAATACGAGAACCGATAGTTAAACTTATGTGTATATATATATATATATACATACATACAAAAGTAACAGTGTATATACACCACTATACAGTCTATATATACACCATATATATATCTTAAGTATGGTCATTTTGTACCCGGACTCATACCAAGATAGAGATGATCATCTTCTCAGTATCGATGCCTCCCAGTCGGGTATAAACATCAATAGCGATAGTTAAACTTGAGCGGGAGATTGGTCGATCCCTACTCCAACTTTGACTTTAAAATGTTGACTGTTATATTTGTGTTTATATTTTCATTCTAATAGAATTGTGAGTAATTTGTACTGTTATCTATGTATGAACATATTTGAAACTTCTGAAATAATTGTTAACAATTTGTAATGTTATTTATACACCTGTGAATAAAAAATATATCCATTTATAAAACTGAATAAAACCTTTTAACTATATATGGAAGTATTGTGTTAACAACTCAATTTCGCAGCAACGCTTCTCATTCAAAAACTCTTGTCATATATAAAAATCATTCTTAATTTAAATCTTCTCATATACACTGTATATTGTTTTAATTAATTTATATTCTATATATTATTTAAACTAATTTAGGACAGCATTTTATTTATTTTTGTTTTGAAATATTCGCTTCAAAAATACAAGACTATATATACACACAGGCCTTTGTCATATTACAATATCTCGATGAATTTCGATGAACAAATTGGAAGATGATGTTTGTAATGTCGATGTTTGCAAAAATATGTCATAAATATACCAACCGCTTCTAATACTTCGCCATATTCAGATATTTCTTGTTCAATTGCTTTCTTTTTTTTAACAAGTTGATCCATTTTCGCAGACATGTTGCCAGCTCTGACTTAGCAACAGCCGCCAGTCGTACAATATGGCTCCTTCTACATGGTCGTTCACAACTGCTAGAAATAGCAGTTAAAGTGAAATTACCTCACATCACACACACTACCATCATCCCTCAGCAGAGGAATTATATATATATATAACATAAGTCAGTAATAGTGCAATGTATCTATCTACCTATCTCTCTCTCTCTATATATATATATAGTAAATGGTTTAAACAAAATTTTATTGTTAACTATGTTGTATATATAAATATATATATAATGCGTGTGCGTGCCAAAAATCATCGATACATAATTGTTTTTACTTTTGGCACAAGGCCAGCAATTACACAGTACATTACTGGTACTTTATTTTATCGACCCCGTAAGGATGAAAGGCAAAGTTAACCTCGGCGGGATTTGAACTCATCGATATATAATTGTTTCTACTTTAGGCACAAAGCCAGCAATTACCCAATGCATTACTGGTACTTTATTTTATCGACCCCGTAAGGATGAAAGGCAAAGTTAACCTCGGCGGGGTTTGAACTCATCGATATATAATATAAAACACACAGACATGTACACACACAACGAAGTACTATTGAGTTATCTGCCCGCTAGATATCACATTCAATCGCTAGGTGGTGTCAGTATTTATCACTGGTTCAACTCCCTTTTTAAACTCTCTTTACTTGACACTCTTACTCTGTCTTCCTCTCTTCTTAAAATCCTGATCAATTCAAGATGGTCAGTAATCGCAGCTCTGGACACAAACAGAATAAATTGACCCGAGAGGAGGAACTCCTACTGCAGGATTTCAGCCGTGATGTCTCAACTAAATCCTCTGCTTTGTTCTACGGGAATGCTATGATTATTTCTACTATTCCAATCTGTAAGTTTATATATATAAATTCATCTAATGCCACGTCACCCTTATTTTTGGTAACATGTCTAAATAAAAACTTCAACATATGTATATCTATCTCGATTTCTCTCCTTTATATATCTTCTATTTTGTTTTTGTTAATTCAGATATATTGATTTAATTTAATCTTAATAATATTAACGATCGGCAATAGATTTGCTTCAACCATATTGCGGGGGTGTTGTGTTGTGTTGTGTGTTGTGATGTGTTACGGAGGAGTTGAAAATCTGATCGTGTTGGCTCAAGAAATATAAACATACATATGTGTATACACACATTATATATATAATAATAATAATAAAGATGAAGTGCTAGATCTTCATTACGTTTATTGAGGTGTGACACGAGTTTCGCGATTGATCATCTCAAGGTTCGATCTGACCCGACTCTGGAATCAAAAGCTCATCGGACTTGTTGTGGTAATGACAATCCTAAATATATATATATATATATTTAATTATGTAAATAATTAAATAGCTCTGTACTATACATAGAGCACTCTTTCCGTTACCTTTTCCACGGAAATACTTAATACACACACACACACACATATATATATTTAGGATTCTGTCATTATACATATATATATTACTAGTTTGACTTAACCAAGGACTACTAGCGGTTTCGAGACGAAAATAAGTTAAATGATGATGATATATATATATATATATATATATATATATGTGGTGGTGGGGGGGATTAAATCTTCATCGGTTCCCTCGAGTGTTCCAGTTGAAATGACCAATTTGGTTTGTACCAATCCATGCTAGCATGGAAAAACGGATATTTCAGCTTGGTCACTTCATCTAGTTTCCAGATGAAACAACTAAGCTAAAACTTCGAAGACACTATTCACTTTAATAGAAAATGAATTTATAAATTTCTACACTCTACACACCAGTATTGAGTGCTCATTCAGTTACTGTTTGAATATTTCAAATAAAACAGTATTTAAAACATATTTTAATATCTATCTATTACTGTCTGCAATTGGTGCCATGTAATCCAGCACAACTTGCTTCATGGTTGAGTGGTTGGTGACAAAACCAGGTCCTGATCAGGTCAGGTTTCTGTCTACTACTGGTACCATGTAGCCCAGTAAACCTCCTTCATGGTCGAGTGGTTGGCATCTGCCTATTACTGGTACCATCTAACCCAGTCTAGATGCCTTTCCTAGTGCCAACCTCATTTACAGTGAGTACTGGGTGCATTTTGTCCTGGCACCTTCATGACCACTTACTTTACAGTGTGGGCTGGGTGCTTTTTGCCGTGACACCTACACAACCACTTTACAGTGTGGGCTGGGTACTTTTCACCATGGAGCCACCGTGACCACTTTACATTGTGGACTGGGTGCTTTTTGCCACGACACCTACACAACCACTTTACAGTGTGGGCTGGGTACTTTTCACCATGGAGCCACCGTGACCACTTTACATTGTGGACTGGGTGCTTTTTGCCACGACACCTACATGACCACTTTACAGTGTGGGCTGGGTACTTTTCACCATGGAGCCACCATGACCACTTTACATTGTGGACTGGGTGCTTTTTGCCGTGACACCTACACAACCACTTTACAGTGTGGGCTGGGTACTTTTCACCATGGAGCCACCGTGACCACTTTACATTGTGGACTGGGTGCTTTTTGCCACGACACCTACACAACCACTTTACAGTGTGGGCTGGGTACTTTTCACCATGGAGCCACCGTGACCACTTTACATTGTGGACTGGGTGCTTTTTGCCACGACACCTACATGACCACTTTACAGTGTGGAGCTGGGTAGGGTTGGAGTAGGTGATGTGGGGTGGTGCATGTTATACATATGCTTCATCTTCGGTGATGATGATAATGTTTAGTTTTTATTTATCTTACTGTTCACTAAATAATCACATCTCTCTCATTCTCTCTCTTGTAGGGTTGTTCTGGAGAATTCACCAGATGGATGTTTTAGAATCAGGTCTTCTCTTCATTCTTGGTACTGTGTTGAGTACCTACCTAATGGCCTATGCTTACAAAAATGTCAAATTTGTACTCAAGCACAAGTAAGTGTTGAATTTTAAGTCAAAAGTTATTCATTTAGAAGGGTAGGTTGAAAAGTTCAAAGGCTAGAACTGAAATCTTGCATGCATTAATTTCAACTCTTCTTATTGTTTCTCTCACTGTTCACTGAACAATCATTTCTCTCAACTAACTACTCTTAAAATTAAAGAATTTCATTACACCTGTCTTTACAGTTAAGCTTGTTTAATCCTTTAACATTTACATTACTCTATATTTACTATTATATTTTCACGGTAAAGGCTTTATCTCACATAATATTGAATCTATGAGATGTTGATATTATTTATTTTGAGAACAACACCTTAACATCAGTATGAGCTACCGGTTGCAGCCAGTTTAAACAGAAAGAGGTGAGAGAATTCTGGCTGGTTTAACCCTTCAGCATTTAAACCGGCCATATCCAGGCATAATTCTCTCATCTCTTTTTGTTCAAACTGAGCATAATTCGCCACTCATACTGATGTTAAGGTATTGTTCTCAAAATAAATATCATCAAAATCTCATAGATTTAATATTATATGAGGTAAAGTTTTTACCACAAAAATACAATAGTATATATAGAGTAATATAAACTAAAGGGTTAAAAGTTAGTATTTAAACATGTTAAAGATTTCAGTTTTCTCTAGTTTAATTCCATAGTGTGTATATTTACACATTTTACACAGCCTCAATCAAATCTTACACTGTTTCTGTACAGTTGGGAATATATCTCGGTTACTTACAGCAGAAGTTGTAATTGAAAGTGCATGACTTAGTGCTAAGAACATTGGGCTTGCAATCAAGAGGGGAGTTCAATTCTCAGACTGGGTGATGCATTGTGTCCTAGCACGTAGCTCTCCAATTCACTCAGCTGTAGAAATGAGTTGTGACGTCACTGGTGCCATACTGTATCGGCCATTGCCTTTCATTTGGTTGTGGAGAAGGGCAACTGGTATGCATGAGTGACTGCTGGTCTTCCACAAACAATCTTGTCCAGACATGTACCTCAAAGGGGAACTTTCTAGATGCAAATCCATGGTCATTTGTGACCGAAGGAGGTCTTTATCCCTTTACTGCACAATTTGTATCTAATAGTTATATTGACATATCTTTATATTTAGATTGTCAATACAATCAACATAATAGAGCCTTATCTTTATGTATCCGTCCAACCCATGCAAGCGTAGAAAAAATGATGATTATATTGTCTAAACACTATTGCCGTGTCTTTTATCCTTATATATTATATATGTACATCATATATACAGTGTACCCGAAGCATTCGCAGAATTTTCCTTAGAACCTAACTAATAATTGTTTGTAAAAACCACCGCATATTTGTGGAATTGTAAATAACTTCCCACAATTTTTTTTATGGAGTTTTTCATGGCAATATATATATATTTTTTTAACGCTAAATTATTAATAACAATATACTGTATTTGCTGGCCTATATTTTATGTTATGTTTTGACGTTTATAGCCATTTTTATGGACCATGTCCAATATTCGCGGCTGCTCAAGCAGTGTAACCCCCGTGAATACTAGGGGACAACTGTATATACATTTTATATACATCCTAACAACAATGGTATGTTTTTTTCATCTTCAGAGTTGCCCAGAAGAGAGAGTCTGCTGTCAGCAATGAAATGATGAAAAAGTTGGCTGATGACAAAAAGATGAATAAGAAGGAAAAAGATGAGAGGTGATTATTTTTATTTGTTTTATTTGTAGGGATGTGAGTAACCTTTTTAGTCCCAGGGGCAAAAGATTGGAAATGCATAAATTAATTTGTTATGAGGGTTGGAGTGTGGTTGATTTTATGCATATATATATGAAAAGAGATCATTAAGAATACAATCGCAAATGCAAGTGGCCAAAATACGATTCCTCCGAAGTGTCTTTGGAGTAACATTACTTGATAGAGTGCGTAGCTCGTAGATCAGAGAGTCACTCCAGGTAGAGCCGTTACTTCTCCGAACTGTGAGATTACAGCTCCGACGCTATGGACATGTGGTTAGAATATCTCAGGAAAGAATCGCTGGTCAGATTTGTAGTTTGGAGATCAGAGAGTCACTACTTCTCCGAATTGAGAGATCACAGATCACAGCAAAAACAACTGGCAAGAGACCCATGAGTAGACCCCGATCAAGATGGTTGGATAACATCCATGAGCTTGGCTGGTCTTGCTTGGTAGGTGTCCAACTTGATCATTTGGAGACGGTTGCTTCTGACAGGACCAGCTGGAAGGAGTGTCTGAGGACTCTGCTGCCACAACCCTCTCAAGAATAAGTGAGTGAAAAGGAGATCGATGTATAATGATCATACAGCTCTATGAGAGAATTGAAGCTAAATATCCAAGACTTCAGGACACTGCCAATCTCACAGGAACCCATGCTGACAGGAGAGGCTCAGTTTTAGCATGAATGAAAACATTTTAGAATATTTCCTTCCCTCATCACACACTCTATTACATATTCCAGTTGACAGGCTGAGGCCATGCTGGGGCACCGCCATTGATGCAAAGGGGAGTTTGTTGCTACTGCCCTTATTTGCACCTCACCTTGTGCTATGGGTTGATCCGGCATCTTTGTTAGTAGAATGTCAAGATGTCTCTTGAAATCATCTACATGCATACTATGTATGTATATATATATATATATATAAAATATATATATATCTCACACTGTAAAGTGGTGATGATGGTGACACGGCAAAAAGCACCCAGTATATGTACACCACGTAGATCTCTCAGATTTTTTGGCAGCTTATTAAAAAGCTGAGGTCCCTTCAACTCCACACTATTGCAGTATGTGGTCCTTATTCTATCTTTTTATCTTCCATGAATTCTAAAGTAAAAATAAATTTGAACGTTTTTGACAGACAGACAGATAGGCTGGACAGTTATTATAATATAATATAATTTATCATCATTTTATGTCCGCTTTTTCCTGCTTGCAAGGGTGGGACGGGAACTGATTCTGGCTTGATTTCTACAGTTGGATGCCCTTCCTAACACCAACCTCATTTACAGTGAGTGCTGGGTGATTTTTTTGCCGTGGCACCTCCACGACCACTTTGCAGTGGAATGATAGGGACCCCAGTCCCTATCATCTCATTTCTACAGCTGAGTAAACTGGAGCAATGTGAAATAAAGTGTCTTGCTCAAGGAAACAACACATCACCCGGTCTGAGAATAATATAATATAATATTGTTTTGTTTTTTTGTTTTTAGAATATTGTGGAAAAAGAATGAAGTAGCTGACTATGAGGCGACAACATTCTCCATCTTCTACAACAATGCCCTCTACCTGGCTCTCCTCATTGTCATCTCATTCCTTATAATGAAAAGTCTCAACTCCACCGTGTATCCTTTTGCTTCATATATATATATCTAATCATTATCATTTAATGTCCACTTTCCATGCTAGCATGGGTTAGGTTAGGTGACCATGTTTTACTCATATAGAACTGTTTTTGGCTAGGTTACTACGGCTGGATGCCCTTCCTAACGCCAACCACATTTAGAGTGTGGGATGGGTGCTTTTTGTTATGACTCCTATACGACCACCTTATAGTGTGGGATGGGTGCTTTTTATCATGAAGCTTGCACAACCACTTTACAGTGTTTTTATATATATATCATCATTACCGTTTAATGCCTTACTTTTCCATGCTTGCATGGGTTAGACGAGACGTCCATGTTATGAGACAGTCTGGCCAGTTGACCTCGCCATTCCTTGCTCAAATAGAACTATATTTTGGCCGGGGTTTTTTATTTACAGCTGGATGCCCTTCTTAATGCCGATCACATTTACAGTGTGGAACTGGGTGGTCCTATAACGAAGAGGGTCTGGCTAGTTGGCCACGTCAAACCTTGCTCATACTTGGTGGGGTTTAACCCTGCGATAGACAGGCACCCTGTCTAGGAGGGTCTTGTACTCTCAGTCACTTAACACTACGGAAACTGGAATAAGCACCGGCCTGAATAGCCTCTGGGTTTGAGGCAGTACCCCATTTTGGTGCTCTTTAAGGTGCTGCCCCAACATGTCCACCACAGCTCTTTCTGAAAGTGGTGCGGTGCTCCAGCATGTCAAAACCCCAATAATTGATGCCTTCTTTAAGTCGGTGCCCTAGCATCACTACACCCCTAATAACTGAGACCAAGAAACGTATAAAACTAAACACATTTCTAATGTTATATTTCTTAACCAAATCCCAGTAATTATCTATTTTCAGTGATAGTTTCAGCAGGACTTTTGGCTCTTTCGTCCACCAGCACCAAATAAATTTCTTTTCTTTTAAAAAAAAAAAAACTAATGAAATAAATAAAAAAAAAATTAATTTGTTTGTTTGTTGTTCTCCCTTCTTCTGCTGTCTTATGTTTAGTTATAGCCCTGAGTTACCCCCTAGTTGAGACTCAGCACTCCTGTGATCAAAGATGTTTGCAGCTGTTAACATCATCTCTTTTATAATGACTTTATAAACACCTTTTCAGGTATTGCCATTATATGTATCATCGTTTTTATGTCCACCAGAGATGTCTTGAGACAATGTTGTATAGCCAGATGCCCTTCCAGGCACCAAACCTTTTAGTCGCCCCTTATAACACACTGGTGAAATTGCATGGCTTAGTGGTTAGAGCATTGGGTTTGCAATTATCAGGCTGTGAGTTCAATTCCTGGACTATGTGATGTGTTGTGTCCTTGAACAAGACACTTTATTTCACATTGCTACAGTTTACTTAACTGTAGAAAGGAGTTGCAACGTGACTGGTGTTACGATGTAGCAAGTTGGCCATGGTGTCACCATACAGTGGGATAGGTTGACCTGTCCAGGTGTAATTGGCATCACTTTAGAGGTGCCTAGGATGTTTTTATAACAGATCCCACCCCCATCAACACCACCCTTTCTCTGTAAAGTTATGTTGGTACCACAACATCCAGTCCTAAATAAATGAGGTCGTGTAGGTGTCACAACAAAAAAATACAGTCCATGCTGTAATGTGGCCATGTAGGTAACACGGTAAATACCTCCCAGTCCACACTGTAAACATGGTTGGTGTTAGGAAGGGCATCCAGCCGTAGAAAACCTGCCAGATAGTCCTATACGGATGGTGATATCTCGATCCTGTCAGGTAACTATAATACAGGTGACAGGAGAAGGCAAGATTTGAACTCAGAACTCACAGCCTCATAGGGGTTTTCCTGGGTGTTTTAATACAATTCCTTAGCAAACTTCTTCACTGTTTGACCAGGCCTCACAGGTTACACTGGCACATACACACCAGACATATACATACATAGAAACATCCCTGCTGCCAACATGCAGAGAGAAATGCCTCACACACACAATAACATTAGTCATATACACAGCACATGCACACATACATACAAATACACCCAGAAACACCACATACATTAACATCCCTTCCTCACACACACACGATTACACCACACCTACACCCTCACAAGTATTCCCCCACACCGCATACATTAGTATTCCCCTCCACTGACACATAGGCTTACATCTTCCACACACACCACATACCTTAGAATCCCCCCTGACATACAATCATCCACCACCACCCACACCACAATATCCACCTGATGAGACAGTAAACAACTTAGAAATAAAAGACCAAGACACAATATAAGAAATGGAGAGATTTTTTTCAATGAAGATGAAGAATGTTATTTCATGTTGAATAATCGACACATTTGTTTTAATGAGAATTTTTTTAACCCTATTCTTTCTAACTTTTTTTTTATTAAATCCTTTTATGGTCATATGTTACCAGTTTTTTTTTTTATACCAACCCACATAAAACTGCTTCTGATTTCACCATACAAAAATATCTCTTCATGTTTAAATAAAAACCTTCCATCATAATTTCATGTAAAACCCTTTATGTTATGTTATGGCCTTAACCCTTTAGCATTTAAACCGGCCATATCCAGTCAGAATTCTCTCACCTATTTCTGTTGTAACTGGCTGCTCATACTGATGATAAGGTATTGTTCTCAAAATAAATAATATCAAAATCTCATAGATTCAATATTATGCGAGATAAAGCCTTTACCATGAAAATATAGTATATATAAAATAATGTAAATGCTAAAGGGTTATAAGACACACTTCAATTTGGGCTGATATTTAACCCTTTAGTATATAAACCAGCCGCTCATACTGATGTTAAGGTATTGTTCTCAAAATAAATTATATCAAAATCTCATAAATTCAATATTATGTGAAATAAAGCTTTTACCATGAAAATACAATAGTAAATGTAAAGTAATGTAAATGCTAAAGGGTTAAATATCAACTCAATAATTATAAAGTTAAATAAATTTGACTAAATCCTTCCAAATTCTTGATTCTAAAAATTAATTAAAACACACAGCCAGTGTATTTTGTTAAAAAGATAGTATAAATTAAATTAAAAGGTTAAACTAAAAGTTTGTTTGCAAATATAAAAACCCAAAGATGATAATGTTTCTACTTTTTGGCACAAGGCTAACAATTACCCCAGTGCATTACTGGTACTTTATTTTATCAACCCCCGTAAGGATGAAAGGCAAAGTTAACCTTGGCAGGATTTGAACTCAGAACATAAAGAGCCATAACTCTATGTTGCAAAGCATGGTGTCTGACACTCTACCAATACTGTCAATCCAACCATCCTGAATAATAATAATAATAATAATGGTTTCTAATTTAGGCACAAGGCCAGCAATTTTGGGAGAGGGGGAAAGTCGATTATATCAACCCCAGTATTTAACTGGTGCTTTATTTTATTAACCCTGTAAGGATGAAAGGCAAAGCCAACCTCGGCGGGATTTGAACTCAGACTGTAAAGGGGTGTAACTATATGCTGGGAAGCAGGGTGCCCGACACTCTACCAATACACCGCCCTTAATAATAATTGTTTCTCATTTAGGCACAAGTCCAACAATTTGGGGGGAGGGGAAAGTCGATTAAATCAACCCCAGTGTGTGACTGGTATTTTATTTTAACCGAGCCCCATAATGATGAAAAGTAAAGTTAACCTCGGCAGGCTTTGAACTTAGAACATAAAGGGTCGTAACTCTATGCTGCAAAGCATGGTGTCCGACACTCTACAAATAATAATAATAATAATAATAATTGTTTCTACTTTAGGCACAAGGCCAGCAATTACTCCAGTACACTACTGGTACTTTATTTTATCGACCCCGTAAGGATGAAAGGCAAAGTTAACCTCGGCGGGATTTGAACTCAGACTGTAAAGGGACGCAACTCTGCTGGAAAGCATGGCGTCCGACCCTCTACCGATACTGCCAATTCACCGCCCTTGATGATAATGATGATGATGATGATGATAATAAAAAATAATAAGTTAGAATAGAGGAAGGGTTAAAAATAATTCTCATTACAACAAATTTGGCCAATATACTAGAGTGGTCAAATGTTATTGCCGAACAGGAACAAGGTGGGGGGAGGGGGTACATCAGCTGGCATGTGACCAATGACCACTTACCTCTGCATTTGGTTACCCCTGTGACCACGACCGCGGAAGCCACGCCCACCTCGCATTCGACTGCCCATCACACCTCCACGGCTCCGCCCCAGGTGTCCCCTGTTGCTAACCAGCATGCCCTTGTTGCCACCTCCCCTCGGCTGCGACGAACCTCGACTGGGGTTGCCTCCCCTTCCGGAGACGCCCCCTCGACCGGACACTCCGCCACGACCGTCCTTGTTGCCCCTCTCCGAGCTGTTGTTGCCAGGCTTGTTCTTGGGGGGTGGCGATTTCGGTCGGAGCCTTTCGATCTCGTCCGTGCAGCCGGTCAAGTGTCCGAACACGTCCTTGTTCACGATCTGTTTGTACATGTTGGCATTGAAGTTGCTGCTGGTCAACTCCGGCCCTATGGTCACCCAGCCCGGACGGATCGTGCTGTCCCTGCCAAATATGTGCAGCCGTCTCTTGCCCAGACAAAAGTGCTCGATAATGTGGAAGATCTCGACTGGTTTGTCCTTGCTGGAGTACTCAGACTCCTCTTCAATGATCAGGTCAATGTCAACGTTGGCGTGAATGAAGTCCCCGTCAGTGCTGCGCTTCACTGTCCCCTTTATACCCATCAGGCAGTGCTCCTGGAATAAGAAACAGAGAGGAACATCATCATCATCATCATCATATCCTTGTCACCAAACATTACAAACATCCTCTTCATAACTACAATCACCATCATCATCAATATAATCTCCATCATCATCATCACTATAATCAACATCACCATCATCATCATTATAATCACCATCACCATCATCATCAATATAATCTCCATCATCATCATCACTATAATCACTATCATCATCACTATAATCACCATCATCATCACCACAATCATCATCACTATAACCCTATAATCATCACTACAACCATCATCATAACTAAAATCCTCTTCATCACTATTACCATCCCCTTCATCACTATTACCACCCCCTTCATCACCATTACCACCCCCTTCATCACTATTACCACCCCCTTCATCACTATTACCACCCCCTTCATCACTATTACCACCCCCTTCATCACTATTACCACCCCCTTCATCACTATTACCATCCTTCTTCATCACTATTACCACCCCCTTCATCACTATTACCACCCTCTTCATCACTATTACCACCCCCTTCATCACTATTACCACCCCCTTCATTACTATTACCACCCCCTTCATCACTATTACCACCCCCTTCATCACTATTACCACCCCCTTCATCACTATTACCACCCCCTTCATCACTATTACCACCCCCTTCATTACTATTACCACCCCCTTCATCACTATTACCACCCCCTTCATCACTATTACCACCCCCTTCATCACTATTACCATCCCCTTCATTACTATTACCACCCCCTTCATCACTATTACCACCCCCTTCATCACTATTACCATCCTTCTTCATCACTATTACCACCCCCTTCATCACTATTACCACCCCCTTCATCACTATTACCACCCCCTTCATCACTATTACCACCCCCTTCATCACTATTACCACCCCCTTCATCACTATTACCACCCCCTTCATCACTATTACCATCCCCTTCATCACTATTACCACCCCCTTCATTACTATTACCACCCCCTTCATCACTATTACCACCCCCTTCATCACTATTACCACCCCCTTCATTACTATTACCACCCCCTTCATCACTATTACCACCCCCTTCATCACTATTACCACCCCCTTCATCACTATTACCACCCCCTTCCTCACTATTACCACCCCCTTCCTCACTATTACCACCCCCTTCCTCACTATTACCACCCCTTTCATCACTATTACCACCCCCTTCATCACTATTACCACCCCCTTCATCACTATTACCACCCCCTTCATCACTATTACCACCCCCTTCATCACTATTACCACCCCCTTCATCACTATTATCATCCCCTTCATTACTATTACCACCCCCTTCCTCACTATTACCACCCCCTTCATCACTATTACCACCCCCTTCCTCACTATTACCACCCCCTTCATCACTATTATCATCCCCTTCATCACTATTACCACCCCCTTCATCACTATTATCATCTTCTTCATAACATCACTACTATTACCCTCTACAAAACATCACTATTATCATCCTCACCATTGTCATATCCTTGTCACAAGCCACCATTACAATCATCACATCACATCACATCACTATTATCATCCTCTGACCTGATTAACGGCAGCGGGGGTGCTCTGAGAGCATAATATCTAGACTAAGGATAAGATGGAAGAAGTTTAGAGAGCTACTCCCACTGTTAACAACAAAGGGTTTCTACCTATGTACAAAAGGACAACTGTAAGACACCTGAGTGCGAAGTGTGATGCTGCATGGTAATATAACATGGGCAGTGACTGCAGAAGACATGCGAAGACTGGAGAGAAATGAAGCAACAACCATACTGTGTTGGATGTGCAATGTAAATTTGAGAGAAAGGCAAAGCTTAGACGAGCTGAGGGAGAAACTGGGTTTTCTCTACCTCTTTCTGTTGAAACTGGCTGTAACTGGTCGCTCAAACTGATGTTAAGGTATTGTTCTCAAAATAAATACTTTCAAAATCTCATAGATTCGATATTATGTGAGATAATTATGTGAGGTAAAGCCTTTACCATGAAAATATAATAGTTAAAAGGGTTAAGAGGAATCTGAGGTGATGTGCTAGAAAGAAGACTGTGTTGGTAAGATGGCTGAAAAAGTGGAAGGAAGCGACAGTAGAGGTAGACCAAAGAAGACCTGGGCAGAGGTGGTGAGAACTGATCTCAAATTGCTGAGACTCACAGAGGAGATGACAAAGGAACACAGCGAATGCTGTGCTGAAAAGGACCCATCCAACCCATGCAAGCATAGAAAAATGAATGTAAAAACGATGATGATGATAATGATGATGCAATAATAATGACGAAAACCCCCATCAAAACCCCCCCAAAAAGCAAATCAAAAGTTACCTTGGTCCTCTGAAAAGTAGCATTTGGTTGCAGATTCTTATTGTGACCTGGGTTTTTGATGTTGGTTTTCACCCAACAAATGTCCTCACATCGTCTGAAACCCCACCGTTTAAGACACTGCAAGAAAAACAAAAGAAATACATCATATATGGTATTTCCTAACACCTTCATCCACGTCCCTACACCTCCATCCTTCACCAGATAAGTACCCTAACCTAGATCTACCTCTCCAATCCCCATGAGTAAACTTATTCCAAGGGCCCTTCAGAGGAACCCTTTTTCAGTCACTTGTATTCGTGATCATGTTCTTTCGTTCGTTACACCAAATTTCAAAATTGCCTTGAATTCTTTTAATAATGTGGCCCGCTTAATGATGAACCATATCCTATGCAGCCAACTATTCGAAAAAGGTTGCCCATGCCTGCTTTATACCATAGAACCAGGAGTGGTCTTTGGCAGAAAAAAAAACAATGACTATAAAAATGAGAAAATATAGAGAAAGTTTTCTAAAATAATTTATTTCTAGATCCTACTTACCGTTCTTCCTCTCTCGAGACCTTCAGCATTGCCACACCAAATCCACAAAAATGACCGCTGGGCAGCAACTGCTGGAATGTCCAAGCGCTCAATCTGGTACAAAGAAAAATAAACATAATGCCAGATCAGATCTGATAATACAGTCAATCTGATAGTGTTGACTAATAATACAGACATCAGATCTGATAATACAGTCAATCTGATAGTGTTGACTAATAATACAGGCATCAGATCTGATAATACAGTCAATCTGATAGTGTTGACTAATAATACAGGCATCAGATCTGATAATAGAGGCAGTCTGATAGTGTTGACTAATAATACAGACATCAGATCTGATAATACAGTCAATCTGATAGTGTTGACTAATAATACAGACATCAGATCTGATAATACAGGCAGTCTGATAGTGTTGACTAATAATACAGGCATCAGATCTGATAATAGAGGCAGTCTGATAGTGCTGACTAACAATACAGACATCAGATCTGATAATACAGGCAGTCTGATAGTGTTGACTAACAATACAGACATCAGATCTGATAATAAAGGTAGTCTGATAGTGTTGACTAATAATACAGACATCAGATCTGATAATACAGGCAGTCTGATAGTGTTGAGTAATAATACAGACATCAGATCTGATAATAGAGGCAGTCTGATAGTGTTGACTAATAATACAGACATCAGATCTGATAATAGAGGCAGTCTGATAGTGTTGACTAATAATACAGACATCAGATCTGATAATACAGGCAGTCTGATAGTGTTGAGTAATAATACAGACATCAGATCTGATAATAGAGGCAGTCTGATAGTGTTGACTAACAATACAGGCATCAGATCTGATAATAGAGGCAGTCTGATAGTGTTGACTAATAATACAGACATCAGATCTGATAATACAGGCAGTCTGATAGTGTTGACTAATAATACAGACATCAGATCCAATGCCAAATCAGATCCGATAGTACAAGCAGTCTGATAGTGTTGATTAATAATACAGACATCAGATCTGATGCTAGATCCAATATCCAATCCCAGACCCCAGATCCCGGAGCTAAGCTGAGCTGAGCTGGACAGAGCTAAGCTGAGCTGGACAGAGCTAAGTTAAGCTAAGCGAAGCCGAGCTGGACGGAGTTGAGCCAAGCCAAGCTGAGCTGGACGGAGCTGAGTTGAGCCTGAGCCAAGCTGAGCTGGACGGAGCTGAGTTGAGCCTGAGCCAAGCCAAGCTGGACAAAATTGAGCTAAAGCAAGCTGAGTCATAGTCTGATTATATATATATATATATACCAAATACACCATTTCAAGGGCAAGTGGATTGCAGAATCAGTAGAGCGTTATACAAAATATATCGTGATATAGTAGTTTTATCTATTTATATTCTAAGTATTTAACCCTTTAGCATTTACATTATTCTATATTTACTATTATGTTTTCATGGTATAGACTTTATTTCACATAATTATCTCACATAATATCAAATCTATGAGATTTTGATATCATTCATTTTGAGAACAATGCCTTAACATCAGTATGAACAGCCAGTTACATCTGGTTTGAACAGAAAGAGGTGAGAGAATTCTGGCCGGATACGGCTGGTTTAAATGCTAAAGGGTTAAGAAATCAATAATAGGAAAAACAACAACATTCACCTCATCCCAACTCCAATATTTGTCATGTACGACCCCGTGAGATCGCTGGTATTCCTCCAAAGGTGGCTCAATTAATATGACATCAAACTTACAGTCGAGGTCGTTGAAGTCAAACGTCTCCAAGTCACATGTGAGGTACCTAGGGGTTAGAAACAAAAATAAAAGAAGTGACGGAGTAATTGTGTGTATCCATGTGTCTATCTATATATATATGTGTGTGTGTGTGTGTGTTCAGATGTCTATATATACAGGGTGTGGACGATATTTGTTCGCAATTTTTAAATGCTAATTTTATGCAAATTTTTTTACTTCCGTTGTCACTCTTGTCTTCATAAAAACTGACTATATTTCCATTATTTATTTTCAGAATAATTGATTATGAATAATTTTGAACCTCCAAATTTGTGGAAGAGACACGGAGTTCTTCTTGGAATCCGCACCGAGAGGACAAATAAGACCAGAAGATCAACTCCCAGAACAACAGGTGGCTCGCTGTCTCATCTGAAAACGTGCCCAGAGTCATGCAAAGTTTCTAGCGACAACATTGGTCTTAGGTGTTGTCAGCAGTCAAGGTGTCGTCCTGCCACCTCACTTCTTCCCTGAGGGTCTCAAGCTGAACACTGATGGCTACATCCGCGTTCTGAGCGAGGTAGTAAAGCCCTGGATCGACCAGGTAGCTGCAGGTAGGCCGTACGTGTGGCAGCAAGACTCAGCGCCCTGCCATACCAGCCGGAAGACCCAAGCCTGGCTGTCAGAGAACTTCGTCGACCACACTTCACCTGACATCTGGCCTCCCAGCTCGCCTGACTGCAACCCCCTCGACTTCTTTGTGTAGGGCGCAGTGGAACGAGACACCAACAGATCTAACTGCAATACGAAAGACGATCTGAAGGCCAAGATCACAAGTGCCGTTAGGGGCCTAAGTCAGGGGACAGTGACAAAGGCCTGTAGCCGGTTTCCAAGGTCACCTTGAGGGCGTCATCAAAGCCAATGGCGGGTTTATCGAGTGAGATCGAAAGAACAAGTCATGAAGACAAACTGACCCAAATTTGATAAATATATCTTAAAAAATAAAACTACTGTGTTACTTTTTCCTAGACAGTAATCTTGCGAACAAATATCGTCCGCACCCTGTATATGAATGTTTCATCATCATCATTTCATTTTACGTCCGCTTTTTCCCTGCTTGCAAGGGTGGGACGGGAACTGATTCTGGCTTGATTTCTACAACTGGATGCCCTTCCTAACACCAACCTCATTTAGTGTGAGTGCTGGGTGCTTTTTTGCTATGGCACCTCCACGACCACTCTACAGTGGAATGATATGGACCCCAGTCCCTATCATCTCATTTCTACAGCTGAGTAAACTGGAGCAATGTGAAATAAAGTGTCTTGCTCAAGGAAACAACACATCACACCGGTCTGAGAATTGAACTCACAACCTTTCGATTGCAAGGTGTATATGAATGTGTATATATATATGTGTGTGTGTTCATGTGTCTATATCTGTGTGTGTTCATGTGTCTATATCTGTGTGTTCATGTGTCTATCTATATCTGTGTGTGTATGTATATGTGTATGTATATGTGTTTGTGTTCATGTGTCTATATCTGTGTGTTCATGTGTCTATCTATATCTGTGTTTGTATGTATATGTGTATATATATATGTGTTTGTGTCAGTTCATATGTGTTTATCTATATCTATGTTCATGTGTATTTGTATGTGTGTTTGTACGTGAGTATATATATTTATGTTTGTGTATCTGTATCTATATGTGTGTGAGTGTGTGTGTATATGTATCTGTGTGTGTGTGTGTGTGTATCTATGTGTTTGTAAGTGCCACTTACATGGGATACATTACAGTATAGGCCATAGTAGAGAGAGATGTGCTACTGTACAGTATATGTTGTAGTATAGATTGATACCACAATACAGTATAGGCCATAGTAGAGAGAGATGCCATTGTAGTAGCTACAATAGAGTATAGGCACCAGTACAGTACAGGCTGTAGTATACAGAGAGAGGTGCTACTATACAGTACAGGCTGTAGTATAGAGAGAAAGGTGTTACTGTACAGTACAGGCTGTAGTATAGAGAGAGGTGCTACTGTACAGTACAGGCTGTAGTATAGAGAGAAAGGTGTTACTGTACAGTACAGGCTGTAGTATAGAGAGAGGTGCTACTGTACAGTACAGGCTGTAGTATAGAGAGAAAGGTGTTACTGTACAGTACAGGCTGTAGTATAGAGAGAGAGGTGCTACTGTACAGTACAGGATGTAGTATAGAGAGAAAGGTGTTACTGTACAGTACAGGCTGTAGTATAGAGAGAGAGGTGCTACTGTACAGTACAGGCTGTAGTATAGAGAGAGAGGTGCTACTATACAGTACAGGCTGTAGTATAGAGAGAAAGGTGTTACTGTACAGTACAGGATGTAGTATAGAGAGAAAGGTGTTACTGTACAGTACAGGCTGTAGTATAGAGAGACAGGTGTTACTGTACAGTACAGGCTGTAGTATAGAGAGAGAGGTGCTACTGTACAGTACAGGCTGTAGTATAGAGAGAGAGGTGTTACTGTACAGTACAGGCTGTAGTATAGAGAGAGAGGTGCTACTGTACAGTACAGGCTGTAGTATAGAGAGAAAGGTGTTACTGTACAGTACAGGCTGTAGTATAGAGAGAGAGGTGCTACTATACAGTACAGGCTGTAGTATAGAGAGAAAGGTGTTACTGTACAGTACAGGCTGTAGTATAGAGAGAGAGGTGCTACTGTACAGTACAGGATGTAGTATAGAGAGAAAGGTGCTACTGTACAGTACAGGATGTAGTATAGAGAGAAAGGTGTTACTGTACAGTACAGGCTGTAGTATAGAGAGACAGGTGTTACTGTACAGTACAGGCTGTAGTATAGAGAGAGAGGTGCTACTGTACAGTACAGGCTGTAGTATAGAGAGAGAGGTGTTACTGTACAGTACAGGCTGTAGTATAGAGAGAGAGGTGCTACTGTACAGTACAGGCTGTAGTATAGAGAGAGAGGTGCTACTGTACAGTACAGGCTGTAGTATAGAGAGGTGCTACTGTACAGTACAGGCTGTAGTATAGAGAGGTGCTACTGTACAGTACAGGCTGTAATATAGAGAGGGAGGTGTTACTGTACAGTACATGCTGTAGTATAGAGAGAGAGGTGCTACTGTACAGTACAGGCTGTAGTATAGAGAGAGAGGTGCTACTGTACAGTACAGGCTGTAGTATAGAGAGGTGCTACTGTAGAGTACAGGCTGTAGTATACAGAGGGAGGTGCTACTGTACAGTACAGGCTGTAGTATAGTGAGAAAGGTGTTACTGTACAGTACAGGCTGTAGTATAGAGAGAGAGAGGTGCTACTGTACAGTACAGGCTGTAGTATAGAGAGAGAGGTGCTACTGTACAGTACAGGCTGTAGTATAGAGAGAGAGGTGTTACTGTACAGTACAGGCTGTAGTATAGAGAGACAGGTGCTACTGTACAGTACATGCTGTAGTATAGAGAGACAGGTGCTACTGTACAGTACAGGCTGTAGTATAGAGAGAGAGGTGCTACTGTACAGTACAGGCTGTAGTATAGAGAGAGAGGTGTTACTGTACAGTACAGGCTGTAGTATAGAGAGAGAGGTGCTACTGTACAGTACAGGCTGTAGTATAGAGAGAGAGGTGCTACTGTACAGTACAGGCTGTAGTATAGAGAGGTGCTACTGTACAGTACAGGCTGTAATATAGAGAGGGAGGTGTTACTGTACAGTACATGCTGTAGTATAGAGAGAGAGGTGCTACTGTACAGTACAGGCTGTAGTATAGAGAGAGAGGTGCTACTGTACAGTACAGGCTGTAGTATAGAGAGGTGCTACTGTAGAGTACAGGCTGTAGTATACAGAGGGAGGTGCTACTGTACAGTACAGGCTGTAGTATAGTGAGAAAGGTGTTACTGTACAGTACAGGCTGTAGTATAGAGAGAGAGAGGTGCTACTGTACAGTACAGGCTGTAGTATAGAGAGAGAGGTGCTACTGTACAGTACAGGCTGTAGTATAGAGAGAGAGGTGTTACTGTACAGTACAGGCTGTAGTATAGAGAGACAGGTGCTACTGTACAGTACATGCTGTAGTATAGAGAGACAGGTGCTACTGTACAGTACAGGCTGTAGTATAGAGAGAGAGGTGCTACTGTACAGTACAGGCTGTAGTATAGAGAGAGAGGTGTTACTGTACAGTACAGGCTGTAGTATAGAGAGAGAGGTGCTACTGTACAGTACAGGCTGTAGTATAGAGAGAGAGGTGCTACTGTACAGTACAGGCTGTAGTATAGAGAGGTGCTACTGTACAGTACAGGCTGTAATATAGAGAGGGAGGTGTTACTGTACAGTACATGCTGTAGTATAGAGAGAGAGGTGCTACTGTACAGTACAGGCTGTAGTATAGAGAGAGAGGTGCTACTGTACAGTACAGGCTGTAGTATAGAGAGGTGCTACTGTAGAGTACAGGCTGTAGTATACAGAGGGAGGTGCTACTGTACAGTACAGGCTGTAGTATAGTGAGAAAGGTGTTACTGTACAGTACAGGCTGTAGTATAGAGAGAGAGAGGTGCTACTGTACAGTACAGGCTGTAGTATAGAGAGAGAGGTGCTACTGTACAGTACAGGCTGTAGTATAGAGAGAGAGGTGTTACTGTACAGTACAGGCTGTAGTATAGAGAGACAGGTGCTACTGTACAGTACATGCTGTAGTATAGAGAGACAGGTGCTACTGTACAGTACAGGCTGTAGTATAGAGAGAGAGATGCTACTGTACAGTACAGGCTGTAGTATAGAGAGACAGGTGTTACTGTACAGTACAGGCTGTAGTATAGAGAGAAAGGTGTTACTGTACAGTACATGCTGTAGTATAGAGAGAGAGGTGCTACTGTACAGTACAGGCTGTAGTATAGAGAGGTGCTACTGTACAGTACAGGCTGTAGTATACAGAGGTGCTACTGTACAGTACAGGCTGTAGTATAGAGAGACAGGTGTTACTTACATGGGAGGAGTGTTTGACTTTCCAATTAAACTGTCTTTCAGTCGGATCAATTCTCTCAACTTGGGATATTCTTCAAATCTGTTGGCCAACCCTACAAAAATGGGTTAAAACAGATGACAGAGTTAAGGGGACAATGGATTAATGAGGGAGCTTGAACTGATTAAACAAGGGTTTGGATAGATTATAGAGGGAGTTTGGACAGACTGATTGAGGGGCTAGATTATAGAAGGAGTTTGGACGGACTGATTATGGGAGTAGGTTATATAGAGGGAGTTTGGATAGACTGATTGAGGGGGTAGGTTATATAGAGGGAGTTTGGATAGACTGATTGAGGGGGTAGGTTATATAGAGGGAGTTTGGATAGACTGATTGAGGGGGTAGGTTATATAGAGGGAGTTTGGATAGACTGATTGAGGGGGTAGGTTATATAGAGGGAGTTTGGATAGACTGATTGAGGGGGTAGGTTATATAGAGGGAGTTTGGATAGACTGATTGAGGGGGTAGGTTATATAGAGGGAGTTTGGATAGACTGATTGAGGGGGTAGGTTATATAGAGGGAGTTTGGACGGACTGATTGAGGGGGTAGGTTATATAGAGGGAGTTTGGACGGACTGATTGAGGGGGTAGGTTATATAGAGGGAGTTTAGATAGACTGATTGAAAGGGATAGATTATAGAGGGAGTTTGGATAGACTGATTGAGGGGGTAGGTTATATAGAGGATGTTTAGATAGACTGATTGAAAGGGATAGATGAGAGAGGGAGTTTAGACAGACTGATTGAGGGGGTAGGTTATATAGAGGATGTTTAGATAGACTGATTGAAAGGGATAGATTATAGAGGGAGTTTAGACAGACTGATTGAGGGGATAGGTTATATAGAGAGAGGGTGGGCAGACTGATTGAGGGGGTAGGTTATATAGAGAGAGTTTGGACAGACTGATTGACAGGGATAGATTAAAAACAGGAGGATCAAACTGGTTGGTATCATCATCATCATCATCATCATCATCATCGTTTAACGTCCATCTTCCACGCTTGCATGGGTTTAGACGGGAATTTTCCCACTTGAGGCAAGATTGGTTGTCTTGCTCGTATAGGACTGTCCGGCGGGTTTTCTACGGCTGGATGCCCTTCCTAACACCAACCACGTTTACAGTGTGGACTGGGAGGTTTTTACCGTGTTACCTACACGGCCACATTACAGCGTGGACCGTGTGTTTTTTTTGTCGTGACACCTACACGACCTCATTTATTTCGGCCTGGATGTTGTGGTACCAACATAATAATTGGTATATTGGACAAAATAAAAAATAAAATCGAAAAGCTTACCAACATCTCTGATGAAATTCTGGGGACGTTCCCCTGTGTCAACAAAATGTTGGCAGTAATCATTGTGGGGGTTAGCACTCTGTGTCCCCTAAAATGGAAAACAATTTACAATATATACTCGAATATAAGCCGAGGAATGTGACCAAAAACAAAATCAATGGTAAAACAGGATATATACACTTATATACACCATCTAAACACGTGTTGACTAGCTGCTTCAGTTTATAAACAGGGTTTCGTGTACCTATTCTAAACGAGACACATACAGGGACACTGTGTACAATAGGTACACTGTATCCCTGTGTATCTGGTTTAGAATAGGTACACTGTATCCTTGTGTATCTGGTTTAGAATAGGTACACTGTATCCCTGTATATCAGTATATCAGGTTTACAATAGGTATACTGTAAAAAATGGTGGAAAGAATTGATCATCTCTTTGATCCTTGACATAACATAGGTGTATAAATATATAAATTTTTAATATATAAATTTTTAGAGATATCTAACACACTACAGAACATCAAACTCAGAAATGTACAGGAATCAGTATATATTTACAGAACTATCAAACCCCAACTACACAAGACCAGACAACAACTGCTTATATACTATACTGGAATTCGTGTACATTTACAGAACTGTCAAACCCCAACTACAGAAGATCAAACTCAGAAATGTACAGGAATCAGTATATATTTACAGAACTATCAAACCACATATACTGGAATCAGTATAGATTTATATAACTGTCAAAGCCACGCTACTGAAGATGAGACAACTTACCTTGAGAAATGTACT
>OZ024761.1:19264212-19289212 GCA_964016885.1 Eledone cirrhosa
CCTTGTTATTTATATATACATATATTTATATATATTTATATAAACCGCTGTATTGGTATCTAAGTAACTTTGCGTAATTCTTATAATTGGTTTGTTTGATTGATTGGTTAACTAACAACTAATTAATTAATTCTAATAAAAGTAAAGGAAATGTTCGTAATACCATAATTAGACAACTGCCAGGGGGTATTTCAGCTTTAAATGGTTTGGGTTTCAATACTAACCTACGTATATTTTATGTTTGTATTATATATTATATAAATGTGTGCGTGTATAGTCTTTTCCTCCTGTCGTTGGAGTTTATGAAGATACATTTAATTATATAGAAGGGCGGGAAACGTGTGGTAAATACACATTAGGTGGAGCAACGTTGAAGGTTTGTTAAAATATCTGTATCATTGTAATTACAATCAAGGCGGTAGATATGGAAACATCTTCCGACTTCACCGCTCATAGACGGTGCAAACATAAATAAATCTCTCGTTTGAATAGTTTCGAATGCCGTTCTATATCATTTTTTTTTTTTATTAAAAAAAATGGTACATTCATAAATAGACATTTGGTTGATTTACAAAACGACAACGCAGATAACTATAAGTAATAGTTGTAGCTATAAATAGAGATACGTTGTTCGATTCCCACAGGCGCCTCTTTACACTTTTTTTTTCGAATCCAGAAAGTGTACTTTATCCAGCTTTTCAACTATTATTTAAAGTTATCTGCACTAACACCTTTTCACGTTACATCCACAAGTGTATGTTTAATTAAATAAATTCTATAACTTTCCTTTCATCTTTCCGGAGCCTCAATAAATTAAAAGTACTAGGATCGATTTAATCGACTCCCTTCCCACTTAAAAAATATGCGGGGCTTGTGCCTAAACTAGAAATGATTCGTATGTTTATTAAATATTTGATATTATGACGATAATTGGAAGAATTTCTTCCCGAAACCAAAATTCAAAAACTGGTTCTAACTGTGAATTGGAATTTTGACATTACTCTTAATAACTGCTGATTTTGTAAAAAAATAAATTACTTTATTTTATTTTTAAAATATCTAAATAAATATTTTCGATTTATTTTAAAATATCTTTTCACTTTAAATAAATTATATAAACCATTTGTTTCATGTTCGAAACTACACAGTTGAGATGTGGAGACATTATTGTTTAACGTCTGCTGATTTAATAAACAGCTTATTTTATTTTTAAATATTTTTATAAATATTGTTTAGCCATTTTGGAGCTTTCTGTCTTTTCTTCTTTTTTTGGTTTTGAAAAGATAATTTTTTTGTTGTTGTACGAAACTACACAGTTCAGTGGATGGCTTTAGCTGTTCATTAACCATCATGGCCAACTCCTTGGTATTCAGACGTCTGCTAAAACCTCTTTCGTTCAATTATTCCTTCAACAAAGTAGTTCGGTGAATAGAAACTTTATAATTTACCTTTTATATACACTATATGATTTCTGTAATTCCTTTGTCATACATGCTATGTCTTCATGTGAGCTATTAACGTTAGGACACTGCGGAGGTCATACTATCGGAGATTCAAAGTGAAAACACAAACGCAAAACTATATAGTCACTGTACCGGTTATAGTCGCATCTTGCTCGCCACACTCAGCACGGTTTCATTTCATGTATATTTCTGTGTCCTACTTAGAACAATTCCAGTTATTATCACGCATATGTTTATAGTAAAACTGTTTACAAAACTTATTACGTAATACTGAAATAGGAAACCTTGATAACAGATCTCGAAGAGGGGGTGGACTACACCATGTTTAAAATGCCCAAGACATATCTCACTATGGCGCCCCAACAATTCTGTTGGGAGCTATAGGTCTATATAGATGTGTTACATAAGACTGGAAGAGGAAACCTTGACAACAGATCTCGAAGAGAGGGTGGGCTGCACCAGATTTAAAATGCGCAAGACAAGCTGTATCTCACTATGGCGCCCCTACGGCTTCATCAGTAGTTATAGGTCTATATATATACATATATATATGTATGTACGTGTGTTAGTGTGTATATGCTAGAATGGAGCATGCAAAATAAATCCAGTGAATCAGAAAATATTTTCATTTTCTTATTTCGAGATCTATTGTTATTGAGAACCGAAGAGTGTATTTTGAAAGTACATTACGTAATATATGCATTTTAAAGTCATCACCCGGATTTTGCAGACCTGAAAAATTTCATGGTCATCAAGGATGTCTTTTTTGAAGCAGTGCTTCCCAGCACCGTTTTAGTCGCCTCTTAGGAAAGCCCAGATTAAGGTTTTTAGAGGACCATACACTGTATGGTGTAGCAAGTTAAGTCAGGAACCACTGCTTCCCTGGTATGGTCAAGCTATAATTCCCTGGTATGGTCAAGCTATAATTCCTTGACTAAAACCACCCTTCAGGGCACAGTTGAGGGCAGGGAAGAGCAAAAAGAGGCAAAACCTAGTCCGACAATATCAAAGACTAGACTGGTCAAAACACCAAAACCCTTCTATGCATGATGAAGAATAGAGACCAGTGGTGACAACTGACTACGAAAGTGCCTAGAGTGGCACCCCAACAACTGGTTCCATCAGTTGCGGGAACATGATGATTATGATGATACTATGTATGGAACAAACTACTATATACTGTACTGGAAAAATACTCTATGGGGTGCCCTCTCTTTACTTGAGGCCCTAAACATGTTTATTTTCCTTTGAAGTGATATGGTGTACCATATGAGTGAAGGCGAGTAGCTTAGTGGTTAAGCTGTTTGGTTCATGATCAAAAGGTCATGAGTTTGATTCCTACCCACACCAGGTGGCACTGGCACGTTGTGTCCTTGAGCAAGACACTTTATATCTTGTTGCTCCAGTGGTCTGTAGACTTATCATCCCTTTCTGCTGTATTAAATGATATTCAAAGCTCTATTAACAGAACAAAATGATCTGTTACTGAGGCTGTTTCTTGTTTCTCCACAAGGATGATAGGAAGCTGTCCTTTGCATACCTATTCTGAGCCATACACGAGGGTGTGCCAAAAAGTTCATTGACTGACTATGAATGAGTGATGCTAGAGCTGTGAAATCTTGCATTAATTTCAACTTTTCTGGGACTATGTTGAAAAATAAACCTCATTTGTTCATTCCATGAGAGTATCTTGGTCAGCCTATGAACTTTTCTACCGACCTTCGTGCATTGCTCCTCTCCGGGGGGGGGGGGGGGGGGGCTCTCCGATCTCCTCCTCCTCCTTCATATGTTGGCTAGTTGTGAATCTTTATATTTTTCTCTTTTACAGTAACCGCTCTCTTTCATCTGTAGTGAACTCAGTGAATAAAGCAAGGACAGTGTCCAGTAACTTCCCTACTATCTACCACAGACAATGGCCACTCGTTTCTCCATACCAACAGAATGGTAAGCAACAATAGTTCTCTTTTCTCTGATACTTTTCAAAGAGAATATCTTCTCCTTAATTATTCAAAATTTACACAGTCCGAAACACAGTGGTCCAACACCGGTCCAATTTCGCCTTGAATTGTTGCACAGTTGACGTGCGTTGACTACTTCTTCTGGAAGCCGATTCCAGGGTCCAGAGATGCGGATCGAGAAAGCAGCTTTCCGTCTATTTAGGCGAAAGCGGTGGTGAAACAGCTTTTTGCCATGTCCACGTAGACCTCTTTCAAGTGCCGAAGTGAATAGGAGATCTTGAGGGAGATCGTAATGGCCATTGAAGAGATTGTAAGCCAAAATGAGATCGCCTCTTACCCGTCGACGCTCCAAGAGAAGAGGTTCAGCTTCTGCAGCCGGCTTTCGTAGGGCAGCTCATGAAGACCCTGTACCATTCAAGTCGCTAGTCGTTGAACACCAGTTCTACAATTAGCTGGTCAAAATAACTTCAATGGAATATATATATATTACATATGGAAATGACATCTACAGAACTGTTTCATTTGTATCACATTCCTGATGATTGTCATACAAATGTTCTAATGCTGTAGAAGTCATTTCTATATATAATAAATATGCCTATACTCTACCAATGTATTGAGTACCTTTTTTTAACTGTGGTTACTCTCTGAGTTGGGAATCTACATATATATATATATATATATCAAATTATAAATGTGAGGAAATAATAGACAAAAATATACCTATTTTTTCTTCAAAATCCTGACTGCAGTTTCGCTGAGTGGTTTGCAGCAATCTTGCACCAGAAAAATGCAGCATTGTTGTGAGGCTATAGGCTTATCAAGAGACCCTTCAGTTTAGTGGACTGTTTCTTGACCCGACCACTACAACTGAATAGTTCTCGGGAGGGAGAAATTATCATGTGATACAGCGATCACAGAAGGGAGGCGAAGGCTGGATATTAATGAGTACCATATTTGCTAAAAAAAGCAGTTAGCACCTGCCTGTTTAACTCTACCATGTATGTATGTATGTGCGTATATATATATATATATATATATATAATGTGTATATGTATATATATGTGTGTATATATATATATAATGTGTATATATATATATGTATATATATATATATATGAGTGTGTATATATATATATTATATATATGTGTGTGTATATATATGTATGTGTGTGTGTATATACATGTGTGTGTGTATATATATATATGTGTGTGTGTATATGTATGTGTGTGTGTATATATATATATATATGTGTGTATATATATATATATACCAGCATTGTTGTGAATATATATATATACCCACACACAAACACACATGTACCCTTTTGTTTTGTTTTTTTCTCTTTACAGTAAGAACCATGTTTGTTCAAACACAAGACACCCCAAATCCCAACAGCCTCAAATTCATCCCAGGTACCCAGGTACTTGAGGCTGGAACCAAAGACTTTCCAAATATGGCCTCTGCCCACTGTTCCCCCTTGGCCAGGTAAGTTTATAACACAGTGTGTCTGTATGTATGTCTGTCTATGTGTTTGTATATGTATGTGTCTATGTGTTTGTATATGTATGTGTCTATGTGTATGTATGTCTCTGTGTTTATGTGTGTGTCAATATATGTTTCTGTTTATATATATACAGGGTGCAGACGATATTTGTTCGCAATTTTTAACTGCTAATTTTATGCAAATTTTTTTTACTTCCGTTGTCACTCTTGTCTTCATAAAAACAGTGACTATATTTCCATTATTTATTTTCAGAATGATTGATTATGAATAATTTTGAACCTCCAAATTTGTGGGAGAGACACGGAGTTCTTCTTGGAATCCGCGCCGGGGGACAAATAAGACCGGAAGATCAACTCCCAGAGCAACAGGTGGCTCGCTGTCTCATCCACAGACGTACCAGAGTCATGCAGACAAAGTTTCCAGCGACAACATTGGTCTTAGGTGTTGTCAGCAGTCAAGGTGGCATCATGCCACCTCACTTCTTCCCTGAGGGCCTCAAGCTGAACACCGATGGCTACATCCACGTTCTGAGCGAGGTAGTAAAGCCCTGGATCGACCAGGTAGCTGCAGGTAGGCTGTACGTGTGGCAGCAAAACTCACCGCCCTGCCATACCAGCCGAAAGACCCAAGCCTGGCTGTCAGAGAACTTCGTCGACCACACTTCACCTGACATCTGGCCTCCCAGCTCGCCTGACTGCAACCCCCTCGACTTCTTTGTGTAGGGCGCAGATGTAGCTGCAATACGAAAGACGATCTGAAGGCCAGGATCACAAGTGCCTTTAGGGGCCTAAGTCGGGGGACAGTGACGAAGGCCTGTAGCCGGTTCCAAGGCCACTTTGAGGCCGTCATCAAAGCCAATAGCGGGTTTATCGAGTGAGATCGAAAGAACAAGACATGAAGACAAACTGACCCAAGTTTGATAAATAAATCTTAAAAAATAAAACTACAGTAATCTTGCGAACAAATATCGTCCGCACCCTGTATATATATATATATATATATATATATATATATATATATATATATATATATATATATATATATATATATATATATGTGTGTGTGTGTGTGTGTGTTTGTATGTATCTCTGTGTGTGTAAAATCTGTCCAATGATTCTTTATGAAACTATTATCTTGTTTTATTTACTTTTGTTTCTTTGTTTTCCCTCTCCCCAGGCAACTTTTCAGAGTGGAAGGGGTGAGGTCAGTGTTTTTTGGCTCTGATTTTATCACAGTCAACAAGGTAAGTTGAACTGTTGTTGTTATTGTTGTTATAGCTGTTGTTGTTAGGCACCTTGTTAACTTCACTATCATTAGTATTGTTGTTTTTCATCATTATCATCATCATCGTCAACAACATCATTGTTATCATTGTCGATATCATCCTCAATATATATATAGGAGGCACATGGCTTAGTGGTTAGAGCATTGGCCTTGCAATCGAAAGGTTGTGAGTTCAATTCTTAGACCGGGGGATGTGTTGTTTCCTTGAGCAAGACACTTTATTTCACATTGCTCCATTTTACTCAGCTGTAGAAATGAGATGATAGGGGCTGGGGTCCCTATCATTCCACTGCAAAGTGGTCGTGGAGGCGCCAAGGAAAAAAAAGCACCCAGCACTCACTGTAAATGTGGTTGGTGTTAGGAAGGGCATCCAGCTGTAGAAATCAAGCCAGAATCAGTTCCCGTCCCACCCTTGCAAGCAGGGAAAAGCGGACGTAAAATGATGATGATGATGATGATGATCACTATCATTACACTTGTCCTTATCATCATCATCATTATCATCACTGTCATCATCATATGTTCTGTGTGATTTTCCTCCCCCCCAGACAGAAGACACACATTGGTCTATTATTCAACTCAACATCTATGACATCATCATCATTATTATTGTCATCATCATCACCATCGTAGTCATCACTCATCATAGTCATCATCATCATTGTCATTATTATATGACGCCTGTTTTTATCTCTCCACTCCAGATAGAAGACACCGACTGGTCAATTATTAAACCCAATATTTACGCGACAATAATGGATTTCTTTGCCAGTGGTCTGCCAGTGTTGACTGAAGAGCAGCCTTCAGCAGAAACAGGTACAAAAAAAAAAAAACAATTCACTTCTTAGATACTGATCTACGTCTCCTGTTGGAAATTAGCGTAGTTTTATGTCCACAGTCAGTGGAATGTCATGGTTGGAATGGATTGTCACAGAACTGAGACAGTTCTTATTTACGGTTACTGCCCTCCAAGATGGAGAGTCATGGTGGGGATACTTTCGATTTCTGGTCTGCTCGATCAAGGCTGATCTGATTCTTTGTGAGTGAATTTAGTAGATGAAAACTGTAAGAAAGGCCATCATATATGTACATAGGTGTATGTCACATCGGCAGCTGGAGCCATATTAGCATTGTATGCTCAAACTGGTGAACCAATAATAACTAAACATTACACATCAATACACTAATATATATAGGTTACTATGTGATTAACTTGTAGTTACTAGGTGTTAATTAAGAGTCAGGATCCAATCGCCTGATCACACCCGAGCTGATTGATATCGAAACAATTGTAATAGGCAATTAAGTTTCATAACAAGCTGCAAATCTGACTTCTTATTGTCATTGGACCTGTTATGTTTATCTAAAGACATTGTTTTCCAATTCCACCCAGCCCATCCCTTCAATCTATCTTATTTCTCATTCTTTCTTCTGATGAAGGACTAGCCTCCAAAACGTTAAGACCCTCTTCTTGCTATTTCAAGCGTTAACCTAATATATTCTTTCCATATACTGTACCGATTGTGTTGTTATTTCTGTATACCTTTTACATACATACATATATATATATATATAATCATCAACTTTAATGTCTGCTTTCCTTGCTAGCAAGGGTTGGACAAGTCAGTACTTATTAAAATCATTTTCATATGCCCCACACCCCGCCTTTAAATATTCACTTGCCTTTCCATCCTACCCCTGTGGGCCGTGGGCCCCATATTGGAAAATCACCGGTATAAAAAGCCCTTTTGTGTGTGTCTTAATTTCAGCTATTGACCCCGAAGATGATGAAACTGTGACAATGATTAAGGAGTTACTTGATACAAGGATCAGACCTACAGTTCAAGAAGATGGTGGGGATATCGTATTCATGGTTTGTAATGCCTTTCTTTGTTGTTGTTGTTGTTTACTTGTTGTAGCCTGGTTTTCTGTAAGACATGCAGAAACACATGCGTTGACATACTTGTTAACAACAACAATATGTCGTTACTGTGAGTCTTTTTTTAATGAATTGCTTCCCTTGTCACTGTATTATGTATTAAGGGGAGATTACTCTATCAACGACCTCTGCTGCCCTCAATACCAACAGGGTTAAAGTCTGTGTTGCGTTGTCTATATGTTATAATAATAATGAAATTATTGTGTAAAGTGCTCAGGTGCACTACAACTCGTCAAAGGTGCATGTATAGTATGTGGACATACAGAAACACACTCTCACATAAACAACCAAAACCAAATCTATATGTATTATATATATATTCATATAAGTTTGATGGGCAGACAGACAGAGAAACAGCGCTTCTTTTATAATATAGTTTGGATTAAATACTAGTAAAATATTGAGGTCAATTTAATCGACTTTCAGTAATATATATATAAAGCAGTAATATATATATATATATCAGTAATATACATAAAGCAGTAATATCATCATCATCATCATCAACGTTTAACGTCCGTGTTCCACGCTTGCATGGGTTTGGACGGGGGTAGTCCCACTTGAGGCAAGAGTGATTGTCTTGCTCGCATAGGACTGTCTGGCAGGTTTTCTACAGTTGGATGCCCTTCCTAACACCAACCACATTTACAGTGTGGGTCTGGGAGGTTTTTACCGTGTTGCCTACACGGCCACATTACAGCGTGGACTGTATGTTTCTTTGTCGTGACACCTACACGATCTCATTTGTTTCGGCCTCGATGGCGCGGCACCAACATAACTTTACATAGAACGGGGTGGTGTGGATCGGGTGGGGGTGGGGGTGGTGGGGCGGGGTGTATTTTGTTAGAGATGCCTACTGGCTGGAGTAGGTTTTACTATATATTTAGGTAAGGCGGGTCTTCTCTGTTACTGAGTACCGCCAAAGGTCTCGGTCCAGTGACATTGTCTTGGAGAGGTGTAAGTGTGTGATGTCGGAGTTTATCAGCTCGTCCCAGGTTTTTCTAGGTCTGCCTATTCCGTGACTACCGTCTATCTTTATTGCCCTGCACTTTGTTATACAGCTATCGACTTTCATGCGCATCACGTGTCCATACCAACGTAGCCTTCTCTCGAGTAAACAACATCTGATCCCTCTTATCTCTAATTTATTCCTTAGTTCGTTTATGCTTTGCCGTTCACGTACATTACTGTTACACATCCAGCGGAGCATGCAAGCTTCGTTCCTCTCTAGTCTGCGTATATCCTCTGCACACAATGCCCAGGTCTCACTGCCATGCAGCATTGCTGTTCGTATGCAGGCATCGTACAACCTGCCTTTCATTTTTAGTGAGAACCCTTTAGCAGCTAATAGTGGTATAAGCTCTCTGAACTTTTTCCAACCAGTTCTGACTCTAGCTACAGTACTTTCAGAGCACCCTCCCCCACTGCTGATTTTATCGCCCAGGTAACGGAAGCTGTCCACTATTTCTATAGAACCCTCTGCGCAATTGAAAGAGCTAGTAGTTTGTGGGCACTTGCTGCTACTTATTGCACCAGAGCACCGGCCACATGTAAAATCTATGTTCTTAGTTAGCTTACCTGTGATCCCACTACATCTTTTATGCACCCATACTTTGCATTTAGGACATAAAATGGAGTTTCTACCTACGCCTTTCCTATATATATATATATATATATATATCATCATCATCATTTTACATCCGCTTTTCCCTGCTTGCAAGGGTGTATATATATATATATATATATATATATATATATATATATATATATGCACACACACACACCACTGTAATGTGGTTGGTGTTAGGAAGGGCATCTAGCAGTAGATACCAAGCCAAAATACAGATCCATATGAGCAAGACGTGGTCTCTGCACCTGACTTCTCTCATCATGTGACAGTCCATCTAACTCATGCTAACGTGGAAAATGGATGTTAAACAATGATGATGATATATATATATATATATATCATTATCATCGTTTCTACATCCGGTTTTCCATGCTTGCATGGGATATCATCATCATATTATATATATATAATAATTGTAAATTGAAGTTTAGCTATTGTACAAAAAGTTCTATTCGATTTGTTTGAGGCAACCACAAAGCACTCAATGGATCGAAAGTTAAAAACAAACATTAAGTCCAGAGTAAACGCCGTAGTTATAAAATGTGACACCAAGAAAACTGACCAAAGGTACAAACTATACATACAACAAAATTTCAATAGACACAATGCTTCAAGCAAACTACAACACCCTATATATATATAGGAGGCACATGGCTTAGTGGTTAGAGCATTGGGCTTGCAATCGAAAGATTGTGAGTTCAATTCTCAGATCGGGTGATGTGTTGTTTCCTTGAGCAAGACACTTTATTTCACATTGTTCCAGTTTACTCAGCTGTAGAAATGAGATGATAGGGACTGGGGTCCCTATCATTCCACTGCAAAGTGGTCGTGGAGGTGCCACGGCAAAAAAGCACCCAGCCCACACTGTAAATGAGGTTGGTGTTAGGAAGGGCATCCAGCTGTAGAAATCAAGCTAGAATCAGTTCCTGTCCCACCCTTGCAAGCAGGGAAAAGCAGACGTAAAATGATGATGATGATATATATAATGTTGAAAGAGGTAGAAGTCTAAACAATGCAAAATGGCCTGTAAGATGAGGTAATGAAAAGTAAAAGTTACCCGGTAATCTTTGTTTTGTTTTGTTGTTCTTTTATCTGTCCATTATTTCGGGACCTAAAAGTCCCTTCATCAGGGTTTAACCATTTAGCATTTAAACCAGCCATATCTGGCCAGAATTCTCTCACCTCTTTCTGTTCAAACCGGCTGTAACTGGCCACTCATACTGATGTTAAGGTATTGTTCTCAAAATAAATTATATCAAAATCTCATAGATTCGATATTATTTGAGATAAAGCCTTTACTGTAAAAATACAATAGTAAATGTAAAGTAATGTAAATGCTAAAGGGTTAAGGAACCTTCAGTGGATATATATATATATATATATATATATATATATATATACACACACACATATATATTCTTTGTTTGATCCTAAGAAAAAACGATTTCCGTTTGTTTTTTTATTGGAGCATGTATAATGGGGTTATTTGTTGTTGTTATAAATATTCTGAAATAATGTTGTTTTCCAATATTACAGGGGTTTGAAGATGGAGTTGTTAAACTGAAAATGCAAGGGTCCTGTACAAACTGTCCAAGTTCAGTTGTGACCCTAAAGAGTGGTGTACAGAACATGTTACAGTTTTATATACCTGAGGTGAAGGAAGTGGAACAGGTAAATTATAGCTTGGTGTTTATGTAATAAACTCTAGAGTACAAGTATAGAATTAATACAGGTATGAACAGGTAAATTATAGCCTGGTATTGATGTAATAAGCTCTGAGGTACAGTTATAGAATTAATACAGCTATGAACAGGGAAATATAGGTAGGTGTTGGTGTAATAAGCTCTGGGATACAGGTATGAACAGGTAACTATGGCCTGGTATTAATATAATAAGCTCTGGGTACAGGTATAGAATTAATATCAGTATGAACAGGTAAATATAGGTAGGTGTTGGTGTAATAAATTCTGGGGTACAGGTGTAGAATTGATATAGAATGGTTTTCAGTATTTGTTCCACACCTCTGCTCCTCTGAGTTCAAATCCCGCCGAAGTCAACTTTGCCTTTCATCCATTCGAGATCAATAAAAAAAGTACCAGTCAAGTACTGGGGTCAATTCTTCCTCTATATCTCTTTCTCACTTTTTTTCTGTCACTTTCTCTATCCTTGTCTAGATGAAATCTGCTGTATTCGGATCTGGAGAGGAGATGGGCTCTGCCAGGTTTTAAAATGCCCTAGAAACACTGTATCTCAATAGGACGTCCCTCTGACTTCCTCACGAGTTATGGGACCATGCATAAGATTACATTACCCAATGTGTCCCTTCTTTCTTTTTTTTAATAAGTAGGTTAGAATTTGAGGGAGATATCTGAGTGCTGCTCCTAGCATGTCAGCAGATCAAATAGAAGCTCTAATATTGTCTTGCAATATAATACCTTGTAGGGAGCACTGAGAAACCTTTTTAATAACGCTCGCACCGTTACCTCGGGTGGTGGGGAGGCTGATGCGCTGGAACAACCAAGCACCCTCACAAGCATCGCCAGTGAAGATAAGAACCTGATAGCCCTGACAGTGGTTTGTTTGTCCACCCCTTTTGCCTGCTTTTTGTTGTGTGTGGTCCTAGATGTATGTATTACCTGCTTGTGTGTGTTTTTTTTTTTCATTTTTCCTTTCCCTTTTCTGTCTCTTTTTTAATTATTTGTAATGTTATTTATATAACTCTTCAGTAAATAATTTATATATGTTGTGTCTTTGATGTAGGTCGAGGATGAGGTGGATCAAATCTCTAATTCGGAATTCCGGAAAATTGAAGAGAAACTGGGTGATGTATGAAGACCTGAAGTATAAGTAGAATGATGAGAAAGTTCCCCCATTTGAGCCTCCTGTTTTACTCCCAGATTGTTGTATATACGCCACCATATGATGTTATAATAAAACTTACCTACGTGAGTTACACCAGTTTTCTTGTTTTGTATTGTTTTTCAGTTCTGGATATAAATAGTTGCTTTCAGCTACAGATCAGCATCATTGTCGTTTAATGTCCACTTTCCCTGCTAGTAAAGATTGGATGGGTCTACAAAGACCAAGTCAGTACTGAAGCAGAGCTTCTAACCTTCCTGACAGGCTGAGTGGTCTGCATCTTTTTACATATGGTTTGGTTTCACATTTTACTGAGTGCACAAGAGAGGTATTCGTGTCTTTGACACAACTGAGGCTCCTCCGAGCCCTTTGATAAGATTTCTACAGCTGGATGCTCTTCCTATCAGCAACCACTTTACAGAGTGTACTGGGTGCATCTATCACATAGATCCCCAACACAAGGGAGGCCATCATATCTTTGACTTAAATGAAGACTTCTCCCAACTATATATATGTAATTTAACCTTTGACACCAAGCCACCTGAAACCATCCCATTACAAAACTATTTGATTTAAAATAGTTATATTTCCATTGCACTAATGTTTTACAGGGTGGACAGGGTGCTTTTTCTTTTTTCATGATACCAGTGCTACCACCTTACACGATGGATGGGGTGCTTTTTTTATGTGATACCAGCACTACAGCTTTACTGGGTGCTTTTTTTTATGTGTTTCCAACACTACTTTGTTACAGGGTAACCCCTCCACATACACACACATAACAACAAGGTTTCTCAAACTTTTTCAAACACAGAACCCTTTTTGGCTCAGAAACTTTTGGGGGAACCCCAAAGTCTAATATTTTTATATGGTCGTAATATAAATGTACTCCTCTACCTTTTTTTCACGGGACCCCAGACACTCCTTTGTGGTACCCTTGGGTTCCACGAAACCTACTTTGGGAACCACTGTGCTACAGTATCATATTAAGACAAGACATGACATAGATTTAACCCACACACACTACAGTATCATATTAAGACAAGACATGACATAAATTTAACCCACACACACACTACAGTATCATTTTAAGACAAGACATGACATAAATTTAACCCACACACACACTACAGTATCATATTAAGACAAGACATGACATAGATTTAACCCACACACACTACAGTATCATATTAAGACAAGACATAGATTTAACCCACACACACACTACAGTCTCATATTAAGACAAGACAAGACATAGATTTAACCCACACACACACTACAGTCTCATATTAAGACAAGACAAGACATAGATTTAACCCACACACACACTACAGTCTCATATTAAGACAAGACAAGACATAGATTTAACCCACACACACTACAGTATCATATTAAGACAAGACATAGATTTAACCCACACACACACTACAGTCTCATATTAAGACAAGACAAGACATAGATTTTACCCCCCGCCCCACATATACACACACACACTAGTGTCATAGTGTAAAGAAAGTAAGACGTGACATAGATTTAAAAAGTAATATTCTTTGTTTATTTTACTTATTAGTATTAAGACAAATATATTTTGTTATTCAAATATAACACTGCCTGGTAACCTCCTACCACAATATTGCTGGTGTAAACTCCTACCACTCCTCACATTGAAACGTCATTAACAAAGGCTAAATAGATGAAGCTATAAAAAAAAATGAAATCATAACCTTTTTCCTGAATATATTTAAATCTATATAGATTGGGGAGGAAGATAGATATGTTTGTATGTATATATAGAGAGAGGAGTAGAGATAGATATGTATATATATATATAGAGAGAGAGAGATAGAGAAATATAGATATGTATGCATGTATATATAGAGGGAGAGAGGAGTAGAGATAAATATAGATATGTATGTTTAAATAGAGAGAGAGTAAAATGTGTTTATACTAAATAAGCTCTCTTGCAACAGACTTGAGCACTGTTTTCCTTTTTTCCTTGATCTTTCATCTACAGATTCCTACACACACATATATATATATACACACACACACATACACATCTCTCTCTCTCGCTATATATATATATATATATATATATATATATATATATATATATAGCGAGAGAGGGAGATGTATATATATGTGTGTAGGAATCTGTAGATGAAAAGTCAAGGAAAACAGTGCTCAGTCTGTTGCAAGAGAGCTTATTTAGTATAAACAAAGTTTCATACACTTAACAAGTATGTGTGACCATTGGTTTCGGTGTCCAGTTATATCTGTCCTTGTGTCCAACGACAGGCCAGTTTAAAAATGCCTCCTCCAATATACTGTGGTGGCCATAACTGGACTCCGAAACCAATAGTTGCACATACATGTTAAGTGTATAAAACTTTGATTATACTACATATCATCATCATCATCATCATTTAATGTCCATCTTCCATGTTAGCATGGGTAGGACGGGCTGTCGCTTTGTGAGAGATCTGATCGGGGGACCATGATTCGCTCATGCAGAACTGATTTTGATTTGGTTTCTATGACTAGATGCCTGTCCTCACACTAACTACATTTACTGTAAGTGCGTGCGTGTGTGTGTGTGTCATCATCACCGTTTTACGTCCATTCTTCCACGCTAGCATGGGTTAGACGGGTTGTCCTGTTATGGGCAGTGTCCGGTCGGCTGACCTTGTCTTGCTCATACGGGAACTGAGTGTGTGTGTGTATATATATATATATATATGGGGGGGGGGGGGTATATATAGATAGAGAGAGATAGAAAGAAGAAATGTCTAGTTTAATATTTCTGTTGTTTCAGTTTTTTTAACCATTTAAACATTAAAAAAAACTTGTTGCAAAAATGTTTAATCTTCAGATAAAAATTACTGAAATAACATGCTTTAAATTTTCCTTCATTTTCTATAAAATAAAAATATTAAAAAAATGAGAGAAGAATCTGTCGTATAAGTAGCAGAGGTGTTTTAAACTGGCCATATCTGATCAGAATTCTCTCACCTCTTTCTGCTCAAACCAGCTGTAACTGGCCGTTTATACTGATGTTAAGGTATTGTTCTCAAAATAAATAACATCAAAATCTCATAGATTCAATATTATGTGAGATAAAATGTTTACTGTGAAAATACAATAGTAAATATATAGTAATGTAAATGCTAAATGCGTAGAAATTGCTATTCAATAGCGCAAGCCCACCCTTTCCCCACCCCAATAAACATTGAACACTGTTGCAGATAATCTCATTTATTCTGAACTGTGAATGAGATTCTTTAAGGAATACTAATAATAATAATGGTTTCTGATTTAAGCACAAGGCTTGATATTTTGAACTCAGAATATAAAGGGATGTAACTAAACACTTTTCCGATACTACCAATCTACCAACCTCCTTTAAGGAATAATAATTGTTTCTACTTTAGGTACAAGGCCTACAGTTTTAGAGGAAGGAAAGTCAATTAAATCGACCCCAGTGTATTACTGGTATTTATTTTATTGACCCCGTATGGATGAAAGACAAAACTAACCTCAGCAGAATTTGAAATGAGAATGTAAAAGGCTGTAACTATATGCTGCAAAGCATGTTCACCTCTGATGCTCTACAAATTACTGCCAATCCACTACCTTTCAAAGAAAAATAAATACTGCAAACAGTCACTCAGTTACCTTTGATTCTAGATTTAACCCTATAGATCAACAGTCAAAGCAACAAGAGATTGTACTGAGCAGAAGGTTACCAAAAGGGTCTTCTAAGGGGGCAGCCATATTAAATGAGAAAGAGGAAGGAAAAAAATGTTTCTTTCTTTCTTTTTAGAATAAAAAATAGAAAATCTAAATCTAAAGTTCGGTGTGTTTAAATATTAAAGTGTCGACTCTCTGATAAAGTTCGTTGTGATATTTGTTCACCTGAAATTAGAGAAAGAAAAAAAGTGTTTTAATTATAGATTGTGTATTTCAGAATAAATAAACAATATAGCTCCATTATTTTGGTGTTAGTTTGTGGTAGGATGAAGCATTGTGGGAAATATATCAGAGCATCTGTGTGTGTGTGTGTGTGTGGTAGTTTGGGAAATATATTGTGTGGTTATATGGTAGAAGCCACTTGAAACCATCCTTGATTCTACATTACAAAACAGTTCACGTACACACACACACACTGTGGTACTTCCCATCATGCATCATTCTACCACACACACACTGTGGTACTTCCCATCATGCATCATTCTACCACATACACACAGTGGTATTTCCCATCATGCATCATTCTACCACACACACACTGGTACTTCCCATCATGCATCATTCTACCACATACACACACACTGGTACTTCCCATCATGCATCATTCTACCACACACACTGTGGTACTTCCCATCATGCATCATTCTACCACACACACACACACTGTGGTACTTCCCATCATTCTACCACATACACTGTGGTACTTCCCATCATGCATCATTCTACCACACACACACTGTTGTATTTCCCATCATGCATCATTCTACCACACACACAGTGGTATTTCTCATCATGCATCATTCTACCACATACACACACACTGGTACTTCCCATCATGCATAATTCTACCACACATACACATTGGTTCTTCCCATCATGCATCATTCTACCACATACACACACACTGGTACTTCCCATCATGCATCATTCTACCACACACACACTGGTACTTCCCATCATGCATCATTCTACCACACACACACATACACTGAGGTATATATATTACCCATCGTGCCTTATTCTACGATACAACCATACAATTTATTTACCAAACTACCTCATTCTACCACATACTTTGGTATATATTTCCCACAATGCTTCATTCTACCACAAAGTGTGAATATATTATTCACAATACCTCACTGTCACACTGTCAATATATTACCCACAATACCTTACTGCTATAGCTTGTTACCCACACTACTTCACTGTCACACAATTTCAAAATATTACTCCACACAGTAAAAATATATTACCCACAATACCTCACTGCCACAGAATGTCAAAATATTACCCACAATGCTTCACTCCATCACAGTGAAAATATATAACACAGAAATAAATGTTTATTCTCAATACATGTGTTTCACCCACAAAGTTGGCCCCAAAACCATTGATAATTACATAAATATGAAAAAGAAAGATAAAAACGAAATTACTGTATTTCTCGGCATTGAAGACACTACTTTTTTTCTAAAATAAGTCTCAAAAATCTACCATGCGTCCTGGAGGCCAAAGGTTGTTTATTTTTTTTTCATATTTTTGTTGTCAAAATTAGGGTGTGTCTTCGGCGCTAGGAAATATGGTAAGGAAAGGGTAAAGAAGGGCAGATCTAGCTGTATGGGAAAGTAGAGCAATACCTCACACCACCACACAAATCAACCAACCTACCATGTGATTGTAATGTTTTGTCTTGTCTTCTAAGTCTTTGTGTTTTTGCGGATATTTTTCTTTGTCCACGAATTTATCGAAATGATCTTTCGACTCTGTCAGCATCTCTTTGAGTGTCTCATGTTTAGTGATTCGTTGCTGGAATGCTTGCAATTCCTCCTAGAGAATAGACAAGATATAAAAAATTATGAAGGATCACGGCTGCATAAAAAGGTGCAGAGAGCTCAAAGTCGATGGAAGCCTTGGACTGGGGAGATCCAGGAAGACTTTGGTTGAAGTGATAAAAGCCAACCTCTCCCAATTGCACGTCTCAAATATTTAATGTGATGCAGTCATAGTTCTATTTTGTATTTTTCAAGAATGTCTTGAATGGTTTCATTTCATGTGGCATCGCATATATATGTGTGTGTGTGCATATATATATCAGCAGCAGTACATTACATCCACTTTCTGTGCTGAGAATTAATATCTCAGTAATGAAATAATTAGTAATTTTAGTAAATCCCTTAAAATTTTTACTTAAATATTTGAAATAGAGCATTTTTCATAAGAAATACGGTAACAAAAGGGTAAAGCAAACCTCAAAATTCTCCAGTTCCTGCTCGGACATTGCAGTCTTTTTAGCCATGGCGTATAATTGGTACACTCGAATATCAGTGAATTCTTCATGCAGTTTAGCTTCATTCACCTGCTGGCTCAAGCCATCAAGTTTTTTGTTAAGTTTCCGATGCATCTCTTTCGTTTCTTTATTTTTGGCCTTAAATTGTTTGTGTGCGATCCTCAGCTCCTCATCACTGCCCAAATTGTTGTGTGTCATCTCTACAACAACAACAACAATAATAATAAAGAAAGGAATGTAGACAGTTTTCTAGATCAGACCAAAGAAACAATGTCTCCATTGTTCTTTCCATTGCTAATATTATCTGCCAGTCACAACTCTCGGAAGAAGGAGGTGATTATCACATCGGATCAAGGGTTATTAGGTATTATATACAAGTTAAAATATACATTATACTCATCATCATCATTTAATGTCTATCTTCCATGCTAGCATGGATTAAACAGGAATTGTCCCACTTGAGGCAAGATTGATCGGGTGACAGTGTCTCGTTCCTCAAGGTATTATGAATATTATATACAAGTTAAACTACATTATATAATTCTTACATACCCATAACTCCTGTTGGAGTAGGGAAGGAGGGCGAATGACATGATGTTTCTTGGGTCTCCTGCTGGTTGATTTTGCCTATAAAATCTGTTCACTGATTCTTTCCCACATGCCAATGGAGGCACATGGCTTAGTGGTTAGAGCATTGGGCTTGCAATCGAAAGGTTGTGAGTTCAATTCTCAGACCGGGTGATGTGTTGTGTCCTTGAACAAGACACTTTATTTCACATTGCTCCAGTTTACTCAGCTGTAGAAATGAGATGATAGGGACTGGGGTCCCTATCATTCCACTGCAAAGTGGTCGTGGAGGTGCCACGGCAAAAAAGCACCCAGCACTCACTGTAAATGAGGTTGGTGTTAGGAAGGGCATCCAGCTGTAGAAATCAAGCCAGAATCAGTTCCCGTTCCACCCTTGCAAGCAGGGAAAAGCGGACGTAAAATGATGATGATGATGATGATGCCAATAGTATCGGAGCTGTGATCTATCAATTTGGAGAAGCAGCGGCTGTACCTGGAGTGACTCTCTGATCTCTGAGCTACACACTCTTGTAGCGCAATCGTATTCTTACTGATCTCTTTATATATATATATATATATATATATATATATATATATATATATATATATATATATATATATATATATATATATATATAACAGAGTTTTGTAGCTTCCTTAATAGGAAACCCAATTTAAATTTTGAAGACCAAAACAATACATTTTGAAGATTGTTAAATTGCCAAGATAACAAAAGAATCTTACTAATTATCAAGGGAGTAACCCTATAAGAAACTTAAAATCGATTGGATAGACTTGTTTGTATGGGAGCAGATTTAAGTGAAAAAAAAAAACATATATATATATATATATATATATATATTTTTTTTTTTTTTTTTTTGTGAAGGCGTGTGGCTGAGTGGTTAGAGAATTGGATTCACAATCTTGAGGTTGTGAGTTCGATTCCTGGACCGGGCGATGCGTTATGTCCTTGAGCAAGACACTTTATTTCACGTTGTTCCTTCTACCTGGAGTTGCGACCGATAGATAGTACTAGCAACTGGAAAGACCAACGGAAACATTGTTTCCTCGGTCCGATTTGACGAAAGTCGATCGATCCTTTCTATATATATATATATAGTAATAATAATAAATTTGAAGACTAAAATCCAAAGAGGGCTCGATAAGGATAAATATATATCAAATATATAAGAACCGTAGAGCCAGCGAACGTTTCCACGAACCAAAGTATCGTCTTCCTGTCTTCCTCCGGTTGCAACGTTGTTTGAAATATCCACTTCTGCGTTTACAGATTGACTTTGTTAGTTTCAGAAGATCCCGTTAAGGGTGAAAGCAGCGATTCTTTGCTTAAACTTTAATCTGTTATTTTAATAAATATATATATGGAGGCACGTGGCTTAGTGGTTAGAGCATTGGCCTTGCAATCGAAAGGTTGTGAGTTCAATTCTCAGACCAGGTGATGTGTTGTTTCCTTGAGCAAGACACTTTATTTCACATTGCTCCAGTTTACTCAGCTGTAGAAATGAGATGATAGGGACTGGGGTCCCTATCATTCCACTGCAAAGTGGTCGTGGAGGTGCCACGGCAAAAAAGCACCCAGCACTCTCTGTAAATGAGGTTGGTGTTAAGAAGGGCATCCAGCTGTAGAAATCAAGCCAGAATCAGTTCCCGTCCCACCCTTGCAAGCAGGGAAAAAGCAGACGTAAAATGATGATGATGATGATGATATATAGATATATATACATATACATATACATATGTGTAAAGTCAACAAGAAATATATAGCATGGGAGAACAAGCTGTGTGTTTCGTTTATCCCTACATGTCTTGATTCGAGGAAGTAGCAACTCTACCTGAAGTGACTCCCTGATCTCTGAGCTATGCACTCTATCGAGTAACACTACTCAAAGAACCCTTCAGAGGAACCCCCATTTCAGCCACTTGTATTCGTTATCATATTCTTTCAATCATGACCCCAGATTCATTAATTAATCAAATCAATAAATTAGTCACTTACTTTCCATTTCAGCAAGCTCATCCCTCATTTTTTCATATCTATCCTGTTTCTCTTGGTGTTTTAGAAATTCATCCTGAAGTTTACCAAGCTCATCATCTGTAACAATCAACATTATTATTTGTTATTTTTTTGTTACATCCTCTGTTTTTGTTTTTTTACACGCAGAAATGCCCATTTGTACCGTCCTGTACTGTCCTTAATGTCTACTTTATGTAAACCCTTGTGGTTAATAAAGAAAGCATTATTATTATTATTAGTAGTAGTAGTAGTAGTAGTAGATTGGCAGTATTGTTTGAGAGTCAGATATGATTTGCAGCATGTAGTTACGTCCCTTTAGCATTTAAACCAGCCATATCCGGCCAGAATTATCTCACCTCTTTCTGTTGAAACCGGCCACTCATACTGACGTTAAGGTATTGTTCTCAAAATGAATAATATCGAAATCCCATAGATTGACTATTATGAGAGATAAAGTGTTTACCGTGAAAATACAATAGTTAATATAGAGTAATGTAAATGCTAAAGGGTTAAATCCTGCTGGGGTTAACTTTGCCTTTCATCATTTCAGGGGGAGAGGGTCGGGATCGATAAAACAAAGTACCTGTCAAGGGGAAGAAATTTCAGCCGCAAAGAATGTTGTTTGACGCTCTACTGATTACTGTCAATCCACCGCCCTTCTCTGCCTTAATAATAACAACAACAACAGCAGCAACAATGATAATTAATTTCTAGTTTTGGCACAAGGCCAGCAATTATCCCAGTGTATTACTGGTACTTTATTTTATCGACCCCGTAAGGATGAAAGGCAAAGTTAACCTCGGCGGAATTTGAACTCAGACCATAAAGGGCCGTAACTCTATGCTGCAAAGCATGGTGTCCGACACTCTACCGATTCTGCCAATCCACCGCCCCCAATAATAATAATAATCATAACAATGATAATAATTGCTTCTACTTTAGGCACAAGGCCAGCAATTACCCAGTGCATTACTGGTACTTTATTTTATCGACCCCGTAAGGATGAAAAGCAAAGTCAACCTCGGCGGGATTTGAACTCAGATCGTAAAGGGACGTAACTATGCTGGAAAGCATGGCGTCCGACCCTCTACCGATACTGCCAATCCACCGCTTTATAACAATGATAATAATAAACATAAATCTGTTGACTCACCAGTAAAACCTGAATAATGGGCCTGTTTCCAGAGTTTCTTTAGATTCTTACTCTTCAATTCTGTAGCAGTTTTACCTCGATGTGGGTCTGGATGTTGTGTTTGTTCATGTCGGAGTAGTCACCCAGGTCGTATTTCCTGGCGATAGCTGAAACGATAAACCACAGTGATGTATCTATTTTGAATGTGAAGAAGGTGTGTGGTATACATAATTAGTGTTGGTTGAAGTAATAAACCAGTGATATCCTTATGTTGGATGTGAAGAAGGTGTGTGGTGTACATAATTAGTGTTGGTTGAGGCAATAAACCAGTGATATCCCTATGTTGGATGTGAAGAAGGTGTGTGGTATACATAATTAGTGTTGGTTGAGGCAATAAACCAGTGATATCCCTATGTTGGATGTGAAGAAGGTGTGTGGTGTACATAATTAGTGTTGGTTGAAGCAATAAACCAGTGATATCCTTATGTTGGATGTGAAGAAGGTGTGTGGTGTACATAATTAGTGTTGGTTGAAGCAATAAACCAGTGATATCCCTATGTTGGATGTGAAGAAGGTGTGTGGTATACATAATTAGTGTTGGTTGAGGCAATAAACCAGTGATATCCCTATGTTGGATGTGAAGAAGGTGTGTGGTGTACATAATTAGTGTTGGTTGAGGCAATAAACCAGTGATATCCCTATGTTGGATGTGAAGAAGGTGTGTGGTGTACATAATTAGTGTTGGTTGAAGCAATAAACCAGTTGATATCCTTATGTTGGATGTGAAGAAGGTGTGTGGTGTACATAATTAGTGTTGGTTGAAGCAATAAACCAGTGATATCCCTATGTTGGATGTGAAGAAGGTGTGTGGTATACATAATTAGTGTTGGTTGAGGCAATAAACCAGTGATATCCCTATGTTGGATGTGAAGAAGGTGTGTGGTGTACATAATTAGTGTTGGTTGAGGCAATAAACCAGTGATATCCCTATGTTGGATGTGAAGAAGGTGTGTGGTGTACATAATTAGTGTTGGTTGAAGCAATAAACCAGTGATATCCCTATGTTGGATGTGAAGAAGGTGTGTGGTGTACATAATTAGTGTTGGTTGAGGCAATAAACCAGTGATATCCTTATGTTGGATGTGAAGAAGGTGTGTGGTATACATAATTAGTGTTGGTTGAGGCAATAAACCAGTGATATCCTTATGTTGGATGTGAAGAAGATGTGTGGTATACATAATTAGTGTTGGTTGAAGCAATAAACCAGTGATATCCCTATGTTGGATGTGAAGAAGGTGTGTGGTATACATAATTAGTGTTGGTTGAGGCAATAAACCAGTGATATCCCTATGTTGGATGTGAAGAAGGTGTGTGGTGTACATAATTAGTGTTGGTTGAAGCAATAAACCAGTGATATCCCTATGTTGGATGTGAAGGTGTGTGGTATGTACATAATTGATGATAGCTGAAAAATAAACCACAGTGGTGCCCCTATGTCAGATATGTGAAGGTGTGTAGTGTACATAATTGGTGATATCTGAAACAATAAACCAGTGATGTTCCTATGTTGCGTATGAGAGTGTGTGGTGTACATCAGGCATGCCAAACAGGTGGCCCGCAGGCCACATGCAGCCCTTTACAAGCACACCTGCGGCCCGCACTAAGTTTTTATCATGTTTTATCTTTGTAATATGGAATTTAAAAAATCAGTTGTAATGTGCACAATTAGTTGTGTGGGGCTCTCAGACAACACATGTGACCCATGTGACCCTCAGACAACACATATGGGACCTATGTGACCCTCAGTCAACACATATGTGACCCATGTGGCTCTCAGACAACACATGTGACCCTCAGACAACACATGTGTGACCCTCGGACAACACATGTGACCTATGTGACCCTCAGACAACACATATGTGACCCATGTGGCTCTCAGACAACACATATGTGACCCTCAGACAACACATGTGTGACCCTCGGACAACACATGTGACCTATGTGACCCTCAGACAACACATATGTGACCGATGTGGCCCTCGGGGGGGACTCTCAGTTTAACATGCCTGGTGTACATAACTAGTAATAGGTGAAAATAAACCACAATGAAGTCTCTATGTTGGCTGTTGAGGTGTGTAGTGTACATAATTTGCTCCCCGCAAAAGGACCCCGCCTCTCCTTTCACTAACGTCTACTTACCCATCAGTTGTAAGTTCACATTGGCTTCTTTCTCCATAGCTTTGTGCTTGTTCTTGGATTTTAACCACTTCAGGTCATACTCGAGCTTGTCTTGGACTTTCAGCTCAGCATAGCATTCAGCCAACGCCTGTCCAGTTAGACGCTATGTGGAGAGAGAAATATCATCATCATCGTCATCACCATTACATATATCATATAAACACACATCATCATCATCATCAACATCAACATAATCACCATTACCACAATCACCACTATTATCACGATCATCATCATCATCATCATCACACCAGTTATCATCAACATAACCAACCCCAATGTCACCACATTGGCCACTACTATCATCATCATCATCATCATCACAATTATATATATCATATAAACAT
>OZ024761.1:19294212-19319212 GCA_964016885.1 Eledone cirrhosa
CCAGCAATTACCCCAGTGCATTACTCGTGCTTTATTTCAACGACCCCGTAAGGATGAAAGGCAAAGCGAACCTCGGCGGGATTTGAACTCAGAACATAAAGGGCCATAACTGTATGCCGCTAAGCAGGTTATCAGATGCTCTGCCGATTCTGCCAATCCACCGCCATAATAATACAACATTGATATATACAAACAGGTCGAACCCCAGTTTAGTACTGGGGGTCAATTCTTCCTTTATTTGTCAACCTTGAGATGATACGAGGCAAAGTTGACCTCGACTGGATTTGCACTCAGTAAGCCGGACAGACTTATGACTGACAAGTGGCTCAGCGACCGTATCTATATCAATGAGCTGCTCAACATTACCAAACTTAGACCAATTACATCAATTGTCAAGTCAAGAGTACTCAAACTATACGGTCATATAAAAAGATCAACTCGTGATGTGGGTAGCTTATGCCTGGAAGGAAGGTTGGCTGGTAGGAGAAGCAGAAGCCGGCAGCCAAAACGATGGCCTGATAATGTCAGCCGCCTATGGACTGATATCTTTGAAATGTGCAGAAGCCGGAGAGTGTTGGAACGAATACCACAAAACATTCTATCCCACGCTCTAACGACTCTTGTAAAAGAATATAAGAATCATTAAAAACATGAGATGTTGCGGAAAAAAAAAACTAAAAATAAATTAAATAAGTCCTCCGCTAAAACAAATAAGTGCCAGTTAGTACCAGTCAGTGATGTATTACTACGCATGTCACTGACCTCACTAAATCCATTTGCAAACTTCATCATATAACAATGGTATATGTGTGTGTGTATATGTATGTGTTTGTGAGTGTGTGTGCGTATATATATATATGTGTGTGTGTGTGTGTGTGAAAGAATGTGCGCCTGCGTACGTGCATTCTGTAATTCTCTCCCCTTGGCTTTTACACACTTTTTCTCTCTCACACATACATTCTTTCTTTCCTCTCCCCCATCCACATACATACTTTCTATTTCTCTATCTCTCACACACACGCTTTCTACATATCTATCTGTCTGTCTGTCTGTCTAGCAATAAGACTCACTACTTAGCCACAATAAATGAATATATATATATATCACATATAGTTTCTATCTCGAAAACTCTCTTCCTCACGCACCACACACAGTTTCTATCTCGAAAACTCTCTCCCTCACGCACCACACACGCACACACTATGCCTCTCTCTCTACCACACCCACATATACACTACCTCTATCTATCTCTTCCTCATACACACTATTTCTATCACTCTACCACACTCACACACATACATTCTCTACATTATCTATCTCACGATGTTTATCTCTCCACCACACCCACACTACGTCTCTCTCTCATCCTCACACTACGCCTCTCTCTCTCCCTCTAGCACACCCACGTATACATTATCTCTCTCTATATGTATGTCTATCTCTCCTTCACACAAGGATGACTCTCCTATAATATGTTCATGACACATTCTGCGATCACACCTTACAGTCATCAAAGGAAGGGCACATTAAACAATATACTCTTAGATAACCACGAGATGGATTCTTGTATTCTATAATTGATTTCAGTTATTAGACTGCGACCATGCTGGGGCACTGCAGTGAAACGACCCCATACACACCCCAGTACGTAATTTTCTCAAGTGTGACACTAATCTTATCGAATTCTTCTTGCCGAACCGCTAGTTACGGCACAGTAAGCAGTAAGCGTATATATACACAGAGTATACACACACGTATTTTAATTAACTACCAACACGAACGCTAATAATATGCAAATTAGTCCGTCCATTTCGTGACAGGGTATATAATCTCCTAGGTTACCTTTTTCTTGTGGTTGTTTATATACACACACTCAAATTTATATATATATATACACACACCTTCTGATTAGTAACTCAATTATGTCCTAAAATCGATTAAAAGGTGTTTAAATACGTATAGTTGGTATGTATATGTCTATCTATCTAGATGTGTGTATATATTATAATGTTAAATATTGCCTGTACAGGTAATTAAAGTGTGTATACATTTTTTGTGGACACCTTGTGTGTGTATATATATATATATAAATATGTGCCGGTGACTAGTCAAAGGAATTCGAAAACACTTGAGTATTTGTAACTCTAAGTGAGGAAATGTTACTTCTAAGTGAGAAGAGGAATTTCAAAAAGGTTATCGGCGCCGGTAAAAAAAAAAAATTCCCCAAACTACTTTAATGCCTTCGCTTCACGATTTTACTTTCTCGTAGCTTTCTTATTTCTAATAATAGATATTTATTAATGAAACTTAGCAGAGATATATTTTCAAAGATGTAGATTACAATTGTGGAATTTAAAATATGTATATATATGTTGGCTTCACGCTCACAATAATTTCTATACTTTCATTTATATATATATATATAGATATAATATAAGATCAAAAGATGGTTAAAGGAGTTCCATGTATTTTATTATGCGCATTTCAAAATGTATTGTACTACAATAAAACTCACCTCCTACATATATATATATATATATAGTTTTAATATAGATGAGATTCTACAGGACCAGAACTGTTTCATTCTTTAGAAATCATCAGGAATCTCATCTATATTAATACATTGCAGAGTATAAAAGTTTTGAGTACTTTACTTACTGTGGTTACCTCCGATTCAACCCGGAATAACGTATATATATATATATTTTATTCATTAAGAACATGGAATTGGATAAATTTCCGAGTTTGTTTGGCCTACTAACAGACACAAATCGAAAGTACCGTATTTGCCGGCTTACTGGACACAATACCCCCCCCCCCCCAAAAAAAATCATATAGAAAAATCTTCCCTGCATCCAATACGCCCGTATCACCGATGGGAGGACGAACGGAGAGTGAGGACAATCATGGTTAATAAAATTTAGTTTGTATTATCATAAAGAAAGTGTTCAAACGCAGGAATGCTATAAAGATAGCTTACAAAATAGACTGACCCTTAAAACAAGGAAAAAGAAGTTGCCACCGGCCCTCTTTTACCCGTTAGCATTTAAACTGGCCACATCCGGCCAGAATTCTCTCACCTCTTTCTGTTCAAACTGGCTGTAACCGGCCACTCATAGTTATGTTAAGGTATTCTTCTCAAAATAAATAATATCAAATAGTAATACAATTTATATAAGTAAAATGATGTCGAACTTGAAAAAATAACAAAACAATGAACTAATTTTTAATAAATTTATGAAGAAATGTACTAAAATTCTTTTTTTTTCTTCTCAAAATCACCTTTTAAAACCAGGGTGTGTCTTATAGGATGGGGCGTCGAAAAGGCCGGCAAATACGGTATTCAATAAATGAAAACATCAAAAAACGGAACTATACAATAATGAACGTATTAATTTTTATCAAAAATACAAATAGATAATGTATTATCTCTGCCAAACTTCATTTAAAAATATACATTATTAAGAAAGTTATGACGAAACAAAGCCAGTGAAGGTGGGTAGCATAGAACTGTAGTTTTAGCAATAATATAATTTTTGGTGATAAATATTTAATGATAAATCGCTTCTGTATTAGTCACAACAGTAACGGCTGTTACTAAATGATAACACAGAACACTCACACCCGCTAGTAGGAGCACCGATGTGGTCACAGGGTCTGCTAGAAATAGCAGCCAAATATTTCTTGGGTTAATTACACCAGCAGTTCCCCAGCCAGGGATCTCACATAGGTAATACTGCTGGAGGGGGTCCGTTGAGCTAAATTAACACAGAGCACACACACACCCCTCCTAGAATGAGTGCCAATGTGGTCACGTGGCCTGCTAGAAATAGCAGCCAAATATTCTTTGGATTAACCACCAGCAATTCCCCAGCCAGGGGTCTTGTAAATGTAGTACTGCTAGAGGGGGGGTCCTTTGAACTAAATTCAAAATTTCAAGAATTTGGTTATAAACATAATATATACACAGTACTTCTCCGAATTGAGTGATCACAGCTCCGATACTATGGGCATGTGGTTAGAATGTCTCAGAAAAGAATCGCTGGACAGATTTTATGGGCAAAACCAACCGACAAGAGATCCAGAGGTAGACCCCGAACAAGATGGTTGGATAGCAAACAGGAGCTTGGCTGATCACGCTTGGGGATCCAGCCGAATCAGTTGAAGACGGTTGCTTCCGACTGGACTCGCTGGAATTAGTTTTTGAGGACTCTGCCCCAACGACCCTCTCCGGAATAAGTGGACGAAGAAGAAGAGAAGGGTAACCATTCTTCTCTAAATGTAAACATATCTTTCTTTTGATTGTTATTCTCGCTGTATAACAAACATTCTGTGAGAGGGGCTTCCCTAGACCTAGATATCTCGGTGATGGTCATGGATGGAATATATTTAATCATATAGTTCTACTTATTCACGCTTTTAAATAACTGTTTCTACTTTTGGCACAAGGCGCCAGCAATTACCCAGTGTATTACTGGTACTTTATTTTATCGACCTCGTAAGGATGAAAGGCAAAGTTAACCTCGGCGGGATTTGAACTCAGAATGGCAAGGGCCGTAACTCTATGCGTCAAAGCATGGCGTCCGATGCTCCACCTATACTGTCAATCCACCGAATAACGATAACAAAACAACAATTAAAATAATGTAAATTATAACAATAATAATAATTTCTAAGGCCGACTACATTTCACTAGAGGATGAGTATTAGCTTAGATCAGTGGCTCCCAAAGTGGGTTCACGGAAAAAAGGTAGAGGAATATATTTATATTACGACCAAACAGCAGTATTAGACTTTGGGGTTCCCTAAAACATTTCTTAACCAAATAGGGTTCCGCGTTTGGAAAAAAAAATGGGAAACCTTGGTTTAGATGGACCAGCAATAATATTAAAATAGGGGTTATATTTGCTAAGATGGAAACCCCGAAATAATGAAATAGGGGTTATATTCGCTGAGATGGAAATCCCGTAATATTGAAACAAGAGGTGTATTCGCTAAGATAAAAAACTCTCAATTTTTTTCATAGGGGGTGTATCCGCTGAGATGGTAACGCGTATTTTTTTTAATAGGGGGTGTATTTGCTAAGATATAGCAATCGTAATTTCGTGGAATAAGGGTGAGAGGGGGGTGTATTTGCTAAGATCGATTCCCTTTGTTTTGAAATGGGGGGTAGGGGTGTAAACGCTGAAATCGATTTTCGTAATTTTGAAGGTGAGGGTGGGAGTGTATTCGATTAGATGCATTGCGTGTAATTTTGGAATGGAGTGGTGGTGTCATCGCTTAGATGTGTAAGTACCACAGGTAGTTTTCGTGAAGCGGGTATCGTCGCTAAGATCGTTACTAGGAACTTTGAAAGGGGGTGTGTATTTGCTGAGATGTACCACACGCAAATTTTGAGTAGGGGGTGGAATCGCTAAGATGTACCATAGGTAGTTTTCGTGAAAGGGGGTGTAGTTGCTTCACATGGATCTAGGAGGCCCCTAACAAAAACCCACTCTTATATTGCAGGGATTCGGCTTCACGTCTCCCCTCTTTATATCATGCTCACATTCACACAACAACAAAAAAGCCATCAGTCTCCTCCGCTCCCGTTAAAATATAAATATATAAATGTAAAAAATTACGATTTCTGAACTATATCGTGCATAAACGAAAAAATTGGCGTTAATAATGATAATTGGCGATGATGATTTTTGTAAGATAAGTGAGATACGCAAGGTCATACTTTGACCAAAACTTACGAAAGATAAAAGAAAAAATAGTTTGTGTTAAAAATAAACAACTCGTGTATACCTTCTCGGCTTTAGTCCACAATTCTAGGATCTTAGTCATTCGAAAGTGGCGTCCGATGTCTGCATTATACATGAACTTATTTTTATCGCTTTCTAATCTCGTTTTATCCTTGAGGTATTTATTAGCTTCGATGCCAGAGGCAAGTGCGAGAGTAATAATTGCGTATAAAATAAAAGAAGACATGTTGGCGAGAAAAACAATAATGAAATTGTGTTCTGTTGTAAATTTATCTCCCTTGGTTCTTCTATACGGAAGCCCAGCAGTGTCAGAATGTGATCTCCAGTTATGAAATTCTATTTTCTTTGCATGACTGTTAAACCCTTTTTATAACTGCTTGAAACACCCCCTCCTTTTTACGATACTAAGCTGTTTCTGTTTATTTCTGAAATGTTTATATTCAGCTAAAAAAAAAAAAAACCTTCCATCATACAAGCACCTTTGTTAAGTTATGTTCCAAATAGCAATTTAATAGTTTCTAATTTAGGCATGATGCCAGTAATTTTAAGGAAAGGATAAAGTCAATTAAAGTGACCTCATTACCCTGGGTGATGGCGAGGCTAAGGTGTTAAAAAAACTAAGCACCCACAATGGCCTTGAGAGTGAAATTAGGTAGACAGAAACTGTTTGGAAGTCCGCCAGATTGACTGTACCTGTACCTCATGATTCAAATGGTCAGCCTTGTCACACACTGTATCACATTGAATCTCCCTGAGATATACATGTCTGTGGAATACTCAGCCAATTACACTATAATACAAGATGAACTTAGTGCAGGGCAATAAAGATAGACGGTAGCTACGGAGTAGGCAGACCCAGAAAAACCTGGGACGAGCTGATAAATTCTGACCTAACACACTTACATCTCTCCAAGACAATGTCACTGGACCGAGACCTTTGGCGGTACTCAGTAATAGAGAAGACCCGCCTTACCTAAATACAAAGTAAAACCTACTACAGCCAGTAGGCATCTCTAACAAAATACACACACACACCCCCACACCCCACCCCATCCACACAGCCCCTTCAATGTAAAGTTATGTTGGTGCCACAACATCCAGGCCGAAACAAATGAGATCGTGTAGACACAGTCCACGCTGTAATGTGGTCGTGTAGGCAACACGGTAAAAACCTCCCAGCCCCACACTGTAAATGTGGTTGGTGTTAGGAAGGGCATCCAGCTGTAGAAAACCTGCCAGACAGTCCACGCTGTAATGTGGCCATGTAGGCAACACGGTAAAAACCTCCCAGCCCCACACTGTAAATGTGGTTGGTGTTAGGAAGGGCATCCAGCTGTAGAAAACCCGCCAGATAGTCCTATGCGAGTAAGACAAACACTCTTGCCTCAAGTGGGAAAACCCCCGTCCAAACCCATGCAAGCGTGGAACACGGACGTTAAACGTTGATGATGATGATGATGATGAACTGTACCTCATAATTCAAAGCGTTAGGCTTGTCACATTGAATCTTCCTGAGAATTACATCAACTGTACATATGACTGTGGAATACTCAGCCACTAACATTACAAGATGCACTGTACCTGTAATTCTAATGGCCAATCTTGTCACACCATTTAATTTCCATTTTCCCACCACTAGCATGGGTTAGACGAGTTGTCCCGTTGTGAGATAAGTCAGGTCAGATGACCATGTCTTGCTTATACAGACCCATTTCTGGCTTGGAATCTCCCTGACAATTACATTAACCCTTTAGCATTTAAACCAGCCAGAATTCTCTCACCTCTTTCTGTTCAAACTGGCCACTCATACTGATGTTAAGGTATTGTTCACAAAATAAATAATATCAAAATCTCGTAGATTCGATATTATGTGAGGCAAAAGCCTTTATCATGAAAATACAATAGTAATGAAAATGCTGAAGGGTTAAGGGATACACATGTCTGTAGAATGCTCAGCCACTTATATACACATTAATTACATCAGCAAGCTGTTCCGTTGATTAAACAAGTGGAACACGAAACTGACAGAAGCCCCTTCATCACCCGGGTGAGACAAAGTGGGATTTTACCTCAGAATAAATACCACAAGGCTTCTTTCCATCAATTTGCCACAAAAAAAAGACAAATTTAAAAAAAAAACACATAACACTGAAATATTTCTAAAAATTCAATTTTATTTTTTATTAAATTTTTTTTAATATTTTTTTTTTTCATCAGAAAAAGAAAAAGTTTTCTGAATAACAATTTTTTTTTTTTTTTTTTTTTTTTCATTTCTCAGACTAAATCAATAATTAATTGGTTAGTAAAGATATTATTGATTATTGGTTATTTTGTCCCAGGCTAGCCCTGGCTCAGCAGACCTATACTGATCAAAGACATTCCAGTTATGACCATCTCGTCTTTCTCTACTAAGTCCTTGTGTTATTTAACCTTTGGTGGGATTTGAACAGAGAGCTAAAGAAGCTGTAACAACTAATTTCAGTGAAAAGAGAGAAAAGATTTATTTATTTCTAGCATAGACCCATGGTTAACTCATTAGCATTTAAACCGGCTATATCTGACCTCTTTCTGTTCAAACTGGTCATAACTGGCCACTCATACTGATGTTATGGCATTGTTCTCAAAATAAATATCATCATCAAAATCTCATAGATTCCATATTATGTGAGATTAAGCCTTTACCATGAAAATATAATAGTAGAGTAACTGAAGGGTTAAACAAGGTCACACATAATTAGACAGGCTTGGACATGGTAACACAGTCGCACTTGGTTAAACAGGGTAACACAAAGTCACACCTGGTTGGACAAGGTTTTACATGTTGGCATGGGTTAGATGGGTTGTCACAGTCTGGAATTACAGATGGGAGGCCCACATTTTACACATGCACTCCCTTTTTCGGCGTGTATTCTACAGCTGAATGCCCTGCCCAATGCTAACTCCTCATACATCAGACAGACCCCACCCCCAGATGGACACACATTGGATAATATAATATAATTCTAATTAATACAAAGAGTGGTGTGCTCATGCACGGAGATGCAATAAAATAGGGTGAAGACACTTTAAGATGGAGAAAGAGGGGTCTTCACTCTATTTTTAAGATCTTCACACATAAGCACACTCTTTACATTAACTTTATCCCCTCAGTGCTTCGTAAAAGTTGGAGAGATATCGACTATGGATATGTTTGAAGAATTCTAATGTAATAATGGTAAAAAAAAAGAAAAAAATGGGAGGGCCATAGCTGGAATGCCTTTGATTCAAGGTTGTTTCAACCAAGACCTGACCTTGGGCTAAAACACACTCATACATTCAGTCTCATACTGCTAAAAAGACAAAAAAAAGATAGGATTGTCATTGCTGGAATGCCATTGATCAATGAGTATCTCAACCAAGGCTTGACCTAGGGCTAAAATTACCAACATACATTCAGTCACTCAAGTAAAATTCCCCTTTTTCATTAATTGCATGTTTCTTGCTTTTTTGATTTTTTTCTCAATATACAAAGAAATAATAATAAATAAAATTAAATTAAATAAATAGATAATACTGCAATATAAAATATCTATATAAAAAATTTTTTTTTAAATGAAAGAAGCCGATTTTTCAGATCGGACCAAGGAAATTACATTTTCCATTCCAGATACTATCGGTCACCTGGCAGAAGCGTTACAGTCTTTCCCAGTGACAGGAGGCAGGAGTTGAACTCAGAACAAACAAACAAATAAAGACAGCCAGAACAGATAACATGAAGTCTCCTGCTCTATACTTTAGCAAATTCTGCCAAATCTATCACCAACCATCTACTGGTACTTTACTTTATTGACCCTCCCAACCCCTCCCCACACAAAAAAAACAAAACATGAAAGTTAAAATTAGTCCGTGGGGTTTGAAAACAGATCCCAAAGATTTAGTACAAATATCACAAAGCATTCTTTTCCAATGCCCTAACAGCTCTGCCAATTCGCCTATATGTATATATGTGACAAAAAGTGTCCAGCCCACACTGTAAAGTGGTTGTAAAGGTGACACAACAAAAAGAACCCAGTCCACACTGTAAAGTGGTCATTTTGGTGACATGACAAAAAGTGCCCACTCTGGACTGTAAAGTAGCTGTGTAAATGTGGTTAGCATTAGGAAGGGCATCCAGCCATAAAAACCAAGCCAAAATCAGTTCTGTATGAACAAAGCATGGTCATCTGATCTGGCTTGTTTCACAATGGGACAACTTGTCTAACCCATGCTAGCATGGCAAAATGGCCATTAAATGGTGATGATATGTATATATATATATACACATTTTCAAATTGCAGTAGTATGACAGAATCATAGTGGTGTTACATAAAATGCTTTGCGGTATTTTTTCCAGTTCTCTGTGCTCTGAGTCTAAACCCCACTGAGGTCAACCTTGCTTTTCATCATTTCGGGGTCGATAAATAAATGAAGTACCAGCCCAGTACCGGGATGAAGCCTTCTTCTCTCTCTCTCTCTATCTCACTTTCTCAGAGAAGTCGGCTACGATCAGATCAGATCCTGAGATGAGATGGACTTCATCAGGTTTAAATGCCCAAGAAATGCTGTATGTCAAGCTGGCCTTGTGCCTGCCATGACTCTATCTGGAGGGAAGAGCTAAAAGAAGACGAAGCCATATAAAATTATCTCTTTTACAGCTTCTAACACAAGAACAATCCAAGAATATCTCCGACGTGTTAATAAAAAAAAAACCATTTGAAGGAGAAAAAAATGAAATTCTTCATTCATTCAAAACTACAAGGGTTGGCTGAAAAGTTCAAAGGTTGACCAAGATACTCTCAAGGAATGGACCAAATGGGGTTTATTTTTCAACAAAGTCTCTAGAAAGAAACAATGCAGTTATTAAGAACATTTGAAACTAATGCATGCAAGATTTCACAGCACTAGCATCATCACTCCTTCATAGTCAGCCTATAAACTTTTCAGACAACACTTGTTCTTCTACTCTCTCTCTCTCCTTTTATACATAACTTTTATTAACAAATTTTCAATTTTTAACAACTACTACAAAATAGTAATAATAATAATTTGGGCAAAATAACCCATTCCCCCACCACCAAAAAAAATAAAATAATAATAATAAAGTAAAGCCATTGTTACTAAGTTAAACCATTTTCATTGTGGAGGTACCTTTCTCTTCAAGACAACAGGTCCAACATTGTCATCTGTAAGTTTGTTGTGTTTGGTATGAGAACCATCACAGTAGGGGAACTGAAATGATAAATAAAAGGAATATAATAAATATTGGTATGGACATGTAATGCGTATGTCTTTTCTTAGTGGTATGACAAAGAAAGGGTTTAAGTGTAAAGAGATCCCTTATTAGGGAACGGAACTGACTTGCTGTTTTTTATTAGTGATAAGGTAAAGAAAGGGTTTAAATGTAAAGAGATCCCTTATTAGGGAACATAACTGACTGTTGCTGTTTTCTATTAGTGATAAGGCAAAGAAAGGGTTTAACCCTTTAGCATTTAAACTAGTTATATCTGGCCAGAATTCTCTCACCTCTTTCTGTTCAAACCGGCTGCTCATATTTATGTTAAGGTATTGTTCTCAAAATAAATAATATCAAAATCTCATAGATTCAATATTATGTGAGGTAAAGTGTTTACCGTGAAAATACAATAGTCAAATGTAAATGCTAAAGGGTTTAAGTGTAAAGAGATCCCTAAATAAGGAGCAGAACTGACCTTTGCTGATCTCCAACAGCGACAATATGCAACTTTATCTCCGAGATCTTCAATATCAGCCATGTCAACCACTTTGTCACAATTTTTCTTAATGGTCAGGTTGATTTTACATAGACTCTCCCGTTTATGTCCCCGGTACTGCTCCCATTTCTCGTGGAATGTGTGAGAGGTGACGTAGACAATGAGGGACACAGTACCCACAAATGGAACCAGACTCACCCAGTCACGAACTGAAAAGAACCAGAAAAAATAAATAAAATGAAATTTTTAAAAATCACATATATAATATAATTTTTAAAAATGGAAATGAAATTTAAAGCTCACAGTTATGTAGGTATAGCTGACCTCCTACATGGTTATTGAAGGTTTCCAGTGTTTTAATAATAAGGACCCCAGTTCAATCATATATTTACATAAATATGTAGCTGTAGCTGACTTCCTACAAGGTTGTATTTCATAGGAGTTTTTGTGGGTGTTTTAATGATAAGGGCTCTAGTTCTATCATATATATCATTATCATCAACATTTTACATCCATTCTTCCAAGCTAGCATGGGTTAGACGAGTTGTCCTGTTGTGGGCAATGCTACATCAGGTGCCCATTTCTTACTCATACAGAACTGATTCTGGCTTGATTTCTACAGCTGGATGCCCTTCCTAATGCCACCCTCATTTACAGTGAGTACTGGGTGCTTTTTGTCAGTACTTAATCAGAGCTATTGTCCTCTTTGATGGGCCAGGAGACCATGTCTGGTTTATTCACATGGTTTCTACAGCTGGATGCCCTTCCTAAATACCAGCCACTTTACAGAGTGTACTGGTTGCATTTTATCATGGCACAAAGAGACATTGGGAAATATAGCCCAGTATATGCAAAAACATAGTCATGGCTGGAACATCATTGATCAAGGCTGACCTGGGGATAAACACCATCACCACCACCACCACCACCAACATATGACTTATGTCTAGTAAGTTGGCCATCTTCAAAGACATTCGCTTGTTAGTTCAAATGGAGCTAATGGGCTTCTGCAGAGTTTCTGCCTACCAATTACGATATGCAATGAACCTGTTTGATACCCCAAAAATGTGTGTGTATATATATAATGACCCCTTAGCCTTTGTCAAGGCAGAATTCTAGGAGAAGGAAAACTCTGATATAACACCTGCAACTCTGATGGTATCCAATGATGTTGACTTGTTCTTCTTTTTGGTAAATATCATCTTGGTTAAGAGAGTGGGACTGGCTTTGTGCAGTGCCTTTGCTCACTATAAAAGCTTCACGGCACAGGCATTGCTTTATATCTGGAGATCTCTCTGCACTTGTCGTCACATGGTACCATGGGCCCAGCACTATGTGTCAATAATTGTCACAAGTGTAGTGTTTGTACCAGAGTTTTCAAGTCGCTGGCTGGACTAAAAAGTCACACTCGTTCAGCGCATCAGTAGGGGTTCTCCTACATGTATATAAAGTATTGGCCGTACTCGAAAACGAGTTGGCAGCCACCATATATATATATATGATTTGATATAGTCCCATAACTCCTGATAGAGTTGTAGGGGTGCCGTATTGACATAGTGTTTCTTGGGCATTTTAAGCCTGGCGGAGCCCATCCGTCTCCAGGCTTTTATATATATACATATATACAAGACACGCCTTGCCTATGTACAAAACGAAACCTACAGTCAGTAGGCACCTCTTAACCAAAAATACACCCCAATCCACTACCCCTACCCTATCCTCCCACCAACAGCACCTTCTCTCTGTAAAGTTGGTACCACAACATCCAGTCCAAATAAATGAGATCGTGTAGGTGTCATGACAAAAAAACACAGTCCACGCTGTAATGTGGCCCTGTAGGTAACACAGTAAAAGTTCCCAGTTCCACACTGTAAATGTGGTTGGTGTTGGGAAGGGCATCCAGCCGTAGAAAACCTGCCAGACAGTCCTATATGAGCGAGACACTGTCACCCGACCAACCTTGCCTCCAGCGGGACAACTCTCGTCTAACCCATGCTAGCGTGGAAGATGGACGTTAAACGATGATGATGATGACATAGTGGTAGAATGCTGGTGGGTTATATCTGCAGTAGTAGAGCACTCAGTCCATGGTGCGAGTTTGGTAGAAGTAGTTCCACAACAGTTAATACACCATTTCCGAAAACAATTTGTTTCATCTCAAACGGATCATCAGCTTGGTTTAAACCCATATATATATATATATATATATATGTGTGTGTGCATGTTTATGCATACAAGGATCGACTCGAAAGTTCATATGCTGACGAAGATACTCTCATGGAATGACCAGATGAGATTTATTTTTCAACATAGTCTTTGGAAATATTAATAAGAAGAGTTGAAATTCATGCATGCAAGATTTCACAGCTCTCACCTATCTCCTTCATAATCAGCCTATGAACTTTTCAACCTGCCCTCGTGTGCATCTATACACACGCATATTAACATTACAGCTGAAACGTAAAAGAATTTTAATAAATATTAGGTGGAAAAAAAAAATTAATATGGTTTATCATAATTATTAAAGAAATAGAACTTCCTGAAAGATTTCTCTCCCTTGGAACACAAACGAAACCAACCAATAAGAACGAAGCTTCTTTTGATTAAAATATGGTTTCAAATTTAGGCACAAGGCAAGCAATTTGGGAGGAGGAGAAAGTCGATTAAATAGACCCCTGTACTTCACTGGTACTATATTTTATATCGACAGACCATAGAAGAACGAAGGACAAAGAGAGGTCGCATAACTAATATTACTCACTATATTAAATATATTAACACTAAGTTAACTATTATTTGACATGCGGATGACGTCACTGAGTAACTCACCTCGGTGTTTTTACACATGAAATTCTTTGATAAATTTTTATTATTACATTCGTCTCTCTTCGGAAGAGAAGTGTGTTTTTCCGTGCGTTTTGAACGCATCTGACCTTCAAAAACCGTCAAAAATTAAATGTTTTTTTTTAACCTAATGCTTCCTGCAGCCGCCAGTATGGGGGCGCATAAGTGGGAACAAGGAGCTCTCAAATGTGGAAACCACAGAAAACGAGTCATTTGCGACAATTTTGAAAGTCATGTTCAAAATACGTTTTGAAAGTCACGTTCAAATACATTTTGAAAAAAAAAAAAAATTATATGAAATACAAATACAGTCTCAACTTGGTCCTCTTATCACTACTTCTCTATCACACTAAGTAGGACGACAAAGTCTAAAGTCTGTCTTTGCTGAGGAAGCCTAATAACAACGAAACGCGTCTACAGTTGTCTCGTGTGATACAAATTCGGTATACAGAATGGTAAAGAATTTATAGAACTCCCGCCAACGGTGTTGTATTAAGTAGGCCATTTATTTTTTTTATTTTTAGCAAGGTGGATATATATATATACACACACACACACGTCTGTATATATATATGTGTAGGGTGGGTAAAATTCCAGATATCCATGGACGAGTTCTCTCCAGCGGTCTCTGTCCCTCATCATCACTGCTATGTCCTGCGTCTCCAAGAGACCTGTGTCTGTCTTTAGGGCATCAACATATGTCAACCTCGGTCTCCCTCTTCTATTGTGTATGTGTAGGGGCTCCCACAGGAGCACTTAGTGCAGTGTCTACGATGAATGTCGGTGAGCATGTCCAACTAACCTCAGTCTCTGTGTTGTATATATATATATATATATAATTGGTGTGGGATGCTTAAAGCGTCCGTAAGCTGTATGCCTTTGAGCACTCGATGCTCTTACAGAGCAGAGTATAATATCACATAAGAAACGGAGAATCAGTGGTGCTACGAATAAGATTTATTAGACATATTTTTGGAAACCCTGCTTCGTAGAATCGAGACATATCCGAGGATCTTGCGATTTCAGAGCCAGGTTTGATCATCGCATCGATCGTGCTTCGAGCTGGTCGCCAGAGAAACGATTGTAATATGTCTAATAAATCTTATTTGTAGCACCACTGATTCTCCGTTTCTTATGTGATTATATATATATGCGCACACATTGCGGAATGTTTTTTTTTTTTTAATCATTAAAAAATTTAAATAATGAATGAATGAAACTGGTTAATTTGAAGTGGTTGAACGACAATGGAGCGATAAGTTTTGCTATTTATCTAGTTAACTCTATATTTATTTTGGTCGATACATTCCATTAGAGGGAACAAGAACAAAAAAACTGAGAATATCTTTATCGTGAGAGCATTAAAGGGATTTAATTTTGCCCAAAGGGTTTACTACATTTTGTCACCTTGCGATTTTGTACGGTTTTCAGATATCGGCCATCACAATTTTAAAAATTCGGTCGTTTTTCTTATTAAGTTATTCCTCTTCTTTGTCCACTTATTCTTGAGAGGGCCGTGGGGTCCTGTCAGAAGCAACCGTCTCTAATTGATTCGATTGGAGCCCCTCAGAGAAGCCAGCTGAGTTCATGGATGTTATCCAACCATCTTGCTCGAAGTAGTTCTTCTCTTGGGTCTCTTGTCGGTTGGCTTGACTAGTAAAATCTGTCCAGCGATTCTTTCCTGAGACATTCTAATCACACGCCTGTAGTATCGGAGCTGTGATCTCTCAATTCGGAGAAGTTTAACTTCGATAAACTGAAGGAATGCATTTGGCCATCACTTTTTTTTTTCAGTCTCTCGATATATGGCTTATGTGTGTGTGTGTGTGTACACAAACACACAAGAAATATTACATGCGGGTTGATGTTCATACAGAGATGAAAGAGAGAAAGTGAAAGATCGATAAACAGAAATTACCATGCTAATCACCTCAGAACATACATATTGGTGTCCCGTGTCCGGAAAGCAGGCCACAGTCCAATTATTGGAGGTGTGAAACTTGGAATAACTGTTAGTGTAGGTTTTCCAATATGTATATATATATATCATCATTTAACGTCCGCTTTCCCTGCTAGCAAGGGTTGGACGGGTTTTCCTCATCCTCCTTTCGGCTTCCCATCAGTTATACGGGCGTATTGGACGCAGGGAAGATTTTTTGTTTCGGGAGAAAAAAATGAGTCTAATAGAACGTCTAATATGGTAATTACCAAATTTGCCGGCTTATAAGACGCACCTCAATTTGGACAGGCATTTACAAAAAACAAATGGGTTTAAACTATGAATGTCGGGTCAAGGGTATAAAGTTTGTACATCGTATTTTTTTATTATTATTATCATTATTTAGTTGTAATCGCTTAGTACATTTTTTTTAAACATAACGAAGCGTGAAAATGTAATTTAAGGGCCGCTGCAGCACTAGGGTTAGGGTTTGACCTTATAAGACGCTGAGTGTTTTTCTGGAACCTTTCTTTTAGCGGAAGGAAGTTCGTCTTATAAGCCGTCAAATACGGGAATTAATTAGTGAATTACTTCACACCGCGAGGTTTTTAAGCTGAGAGACGAACAGAGGGCATGGATGGAACAAGCGCTGATAACGATGTAGAACACGAGGGTAATGTAATCGTAAAGGTCATACAGCCTGTGACCAAATTAATTAACTTCTATAAACTAATTAATTAATCTATATTGATTAATAAAACTGAAGTGTAAATACGACCAGTGAGTGGGGTTATTTTTCACGTTTACCTTTTTTTTTTTGCTTGGTGTTTTGACTAGACTCAATGTGTCGTTACGATTAGAAAGCCCAGCTGAAAAAGTTCATAGGATGACTATGACGGAGTGATGCTAGAGCTGTGAAATCTTGCATGATACTAATTTCAATTCTAATTAATATTGTTTTGTTTCTTTCCAGGGACTATGTTGAAAAATTAACCCCATTTCGTCATTCCATGAGAGTATCTTGGTCAGACTATGAACTTTTCAGCCGACCCTCGTATATTTTTATCGTTAGATATGTTATAAGAAATGTTTTGATCCCTGCAAATTCTGTAGTTTTCCTTTTACACACACTATATATATATATATAAAACACCGGGACAAACTCGGTTTCCACACCAGTAAACATTAGCTTTGCCTTTCATCGATACGAGGTCAATAAAAAAAAGTAACAGTAACGCACAAGGGTCGATTCAATCGACTTTCCCCTCCCCCAAAATTGTTGGCTTTGTGCCTAAATCAGAAACCGTTATTATGTAACTATACATCTACAAGCAATCGTGTATTCTATATGCACACAGATATATATTTATATATGCATACTGTATATAAACATACAGAGAAGTCATTCGTGATGATTTCAAACGAAAGAAACAGTTCTAGCCCTGTAGAAGTCATATATACTGTATATATGTAATCTTGTATACACACATTTTTCTCCTAAAAGTTCTCTCCTGAAATAAACGCACACGAAGAAAGAGATTGTACGATTGCATTTTAATACTTCGAGTTTACTTATAAATAGTAAATATAAATACAAAATGTATGAACGAAATACAAACCTGAGAAATATAAATATTTAAATATATATATATATAAACGAACTACAACAAACCTGATAGATTCGCGAAATCTGTTAAAGAACTAGGAATTGGTAAATTCTGCAGGTAGTTTGGAATACTAACTTTCACCAGATCCGACATGATGTTCATGATGGCAGTGTTGTGATATTGTGTATTATTGTATTATGGTATCAATGTGGTTAATTGCTGCTACTACTACTACTACTACTACAACGAACTAGTTACGGTGAATTTACAAAAGGAGATAACAGCAATGAATTCGAGGGATCTGACCTTGACATTAGAAACTCGTTTCAGAATCTTTTTTTTTTTTTTCTTTAAATTGAACCGCTCCTCCGTCGCCGCCGTCACCACGGGTGTACATATCACTTCCGGTATATTACGGGGTGAATGAGAATTTGGTTTCATTAACAAAAAAATATATAAATAAAGGTAATGGTAATAAAATAAAGAGAAAGAACATTCGTTCTAGACAGTTCTGTTGTCTATCTGTATACCTTTATATATATATGTATATATTCATTTTAATAAGGGTGAATAAAAGGTCTTTGTTACTCTCGAGTTTCGCCTGATTATCACTGGGTCATCAGACAAGTATACCCTTAACGTGTATATATATATATATATATATATATATATATATATACCCTTATCGTGTGTATATACATATAAAATGTATGTTTCTTATCGTTTCTGTACTTTTATTTAGCCATGTTTCATTACATTATTTATCAATAAACTTTCTTCGACGAATGTCTTATTAATTCACTCTATCAAACTGTTATCTCTCTTTCTGTCTGTATATCTAACTCTTTCTCACTGTCTCTTAATTTATCTATCTATCTCATTCTCTCTCTCTCTCTCTCTATATATATATATATATATATATATATATATATATGTCTTTCTCTGTCAGTGTATCTATCTCAATATCTTTCTTTCTCTGTCTGTATATCGAGCTCACTCTCTATCTATCTATCTCATTCTCTCTCTTCTCTATCCCAAAACTAAATTCCGGTCTAATAATTTATTAAAACGACCGGTGTCTCATCACTGACAATAGATCTCGTTTGAGGAAGATCGCAATATCTCGTTCGATTCACCGGATTAATAGCGTATGCGTGTGTGCGGTCGAGTTAAGGTTAGGGTTGATATAAGTATCAGGCCCCCTTCGTTTCGGGTAGGTTTTAAAGGTGCCCAGACATGTATCGTGTATTACTCTGATTTCTGTTCTTCTCGGTCAACGAACCGTGAACGGAACGCGCGTGCACACACACATATATATATTTATTTATTCGACAAATTTTAATTCGGTTATATAATGTTTCCAATAACAAAAAGAAAGAGAGAGTGAGACACACATATAGATAGATAGATACACACACACATTATACACACATATATATAATGTGTGTATATCTATCTATAAATATAAATCTGGGATATATATATATATCCCTTCTGCTATATATATATGTGTGTGTGTATACGTGTGAGGGGTACATGTAAAATAGACCCGGTGTAGCAGACGAGATCTTTTCAGTTTCTTCAAACGAGATCTATTTGTCAATGATACCTCTAACATGAGATGTATATTTCATAAAGCTCTTTGTATTTAAAAAGAAAATAAAGAAAAATGCTTGCCATTTGACAATAAATTTTTTACTGAATTGTTTTTTTTTTGAAACCTGTTTCTTAAATAGTGCTGAATCATCATTGAATTTATTGAGCGGGCATACGATCTAAGGCCTTCCAGCCGTGACTATCCAATATTTTTATTTATTATTCAATGGTTCGACAAAGAGAGAGGAGGAGAGACAGACAGATTGACAGAGATAGTGAAAGAAAGAAAGAGACAAGGAGAGCGATAGAAAGAGAGAAAGAGATTAAATAAGTACCAAGCTTGAAAACAAATAAATCCCTTCTAAACGGTGCCCCATCATGGCCGTAGTCTAATGACTGGAATTAGTAAAATATATATTTTATTTTATTTCTTTATGCATTTTTTTTCTTTTGGTTCTTTCTAGGCGTAGTGTTCCCGGTGTAAATATTTCAAGCTATCCGTTTCCCATTTCAAATAATCGCCCGGTAATCTTAAATCGAGGCGGCGAATTGGCAGAGTCGTTAGAACATCGTTTCGGTTCTCTGCTCTCTGCTGAGTTCAAATCCCTCCAAGGTCAACTTTGCCTTTCATTCATTCGAGGTTGATAAAAAAGAAGTACCAGTTTAGTACTTCCTCTATATCTCTTTCTCTCATTCTCTATCCTTCTCTGGAAGAAATCTGTTGTATTCAGATCTGCAGAGATGGGCTCCGCCAGATTAAAACAAATGCCCCCAAAACGCCGTATCTCAAATACGCCGCCCCTACGATACCTCAGGAGTTACGGGTCCATGCATGCAATCTTAAATCGCTTTCCTATTACCGCCCACGTTTTGAGGTGGGAGGTGTAACTTGAATCTGATTTCAAGTTAACCGCTGCTCTGTTCATTTATTTGCCTCTCTATCACCACCACCACCACCACCCCTTCTTTCTCTCTCTCTCTCTCTCTCTCTGCCTCGCCTCTCCCACTCTCTCTCTCTCTCTCTCTCTCTGATCTATCTAAAATGATAAATTCAAGATTATAAACAGCTCTTCAAATGTCGAAAAAAAAATGCCACAAAAATGTTGGATTTTAACCTCCTCCTCCGCCTCTTCAGGATACACGTGCCTGTGGAATACCCAACCACTTGCAGGATAATAATACGAGTGGAGGACTGTACAATAAAAAAAATTACATAGCCTACATTTTCCACTACACAGTCCACGTCGACCCACGTCAAGTCATGTACCAGGTCAGGTCACAACACCATATGATTCTCTCCACTACTGATGGTGGTGGTGTTTGTGATGTGGTGGTGGTGGTGGTGCTTGTGATGGTGGTGGTGGTGGTGCTTGTGATGGGGTGGTAGTGGTGGTGGAGGGTTATGAAGGTGATGGTGGTGGTGCTTGTGATGGGGTGGTAGTGGTGATGGAGGGTTATGAAGGTGATGGGGTGGTAGTGGCGGTGGAGGGTTATGATGGTGGTGGTGGTGGTGGTGCTTGTGATGGGTGGTAGTGGTGGGTTATGAAGGTGATGATGGTGGTGGTGATGGTGATTACTATTACGAAGGTGATGATGATTATGATTATTATGATGATGACGATGATAATGATAATGATGATTATGGTGATAACGATGACGATGATGGTGATGATTACGTAAGATGACGATGATAATGATAACGATGATGATGATGATGATGACGATGATGGTGAGATAAACTACATTTACATAATATGATAGTTTTGTGAGGCTATCAGTTAAAAGCGTCATGGCTAAAGTACAACTTGTTAACACTGCAAATACTTGCACTACACACACACACACACACACACATATATATATATATATATACGTATGTATGTATATATATATATCATCATCATCATCATCATCATCATGGTTTTTATGTCGATGATGATGATGATATATGGATATATATATATATATATATATATATATATATATATATATATATATATATATATATATTTCTATGAGTATGTGCATGAATATGTCTATATATATATATATATATCATATACACATAGTCCAGAATTAGCCGTCGAAACGGCTTGAGCTCAGCCGTCGGGGTCTTACTGGTTCCTATCATATACACATATATATATATGTGTGTGTGTGTGTGTGATAAGATACTAACTGTTTCCCAACTATTTTGGGACTACTTTTTTAGAAGATATATTTCATCAAGCCCCACCCCACCCCTTACTGTAAAACTGATAAAAATTCTACTCTGGAAATGAAATTTTAATTTTTTTTTTAACTATCATTTTATTTAACCATTCTGATACCAAACAGCCCGGAAACGCCCCTGGTTCTGCGATACAAAACTGTTTGTTTTAAAGAGCTTTTGCACGTATATAGGCGACGAATTGGCAGAGTCGTTAAAATGTTGAATAGAATGCTTTGTAGTATTCGTTTCGGCTCTCAGCTTTTTAACCATTTAAGGTCGATAAAAAAGTGTACCAGTCTAATACTGGTGTCCAGTCTTCCTCTAAATCTCTCTTTCTCACTTCCATTCTATCACCAGAGAATGAGAGAGTGGAAGTAAAAAATCTGCTATATTTGGACCTGGAGAGGATTGGGCTCTGCCAGGTTTAAAAGGGGCTCTGGAAACGCCGTATGTTAATACGGCGACCGTACGACTCCCTTAAGAGTTACGGAACCATGCATGTATGGTCCCGTAACTCATGAGGGGTTCGTAGCAGTGTCGTTGTAACATAACGGCGTTTCTAGGGCATTTTGAATCCTAAGCGGAGCCCCCATCTGCTCTCTAGGTCTGAGCACAGCAGATATCCTCCAGAGATGGATAGTGAGAGAATGGAAGTGAGAAAGAGATATAGAGATATAGAATCGACCCCAGATCTAGACTGATATTATATTTGTATGTTGTATGTATGGTTCCATAACTTCTGATGCACTCGTAAAGCCGCCGTAATGGCATACAGCATTTTGGGGGTATTTTAAAGCCAGGTCTGAAAACAGCAGATTTCTTCCAGAGAAAGGTAGAAAGTGAGAGAGATGTAGTGAGAAATAAATGTAGAAGTAGGATAAACCCCACTACTAGACTGGTATTCTTTTTATTGACCTCAAAAGGAGAGAAGGCAAAGTTGATCTCGGCGGGATTTGAACTGAAAGGGCCATAAGCCGGAACAAACGCAGGAATGCATTATATCCGACATTCTAACGACTCTGTCAATTCGCCGCTTATAAAGAGTTTATATTTATCGAGAAAAAAAAAACAACTTTCTATCATAATTTTAAGTTATATTCCATTATGTTTTATTCTAAAATAATGGTTTGAACTCTTCCCATCCTTATTGCTGAGGGTCGGGGATCATGGCCAATTGTACCAATGCTTATCTACATGATGCTCTATGTCCATGATTCTCAACAGGTGAACGTGACGTCGGTGGGTCTTGAATCCGAGTTCGTCCATTATTAGTGAAGTAATTGTGGAGCGACATCTTCCTTCATCAAAAGGATGAAGCCGTTGGCCACTTGAAGGTTGTTACCAAAGGGATTAAAGAATCCCGTTAACCTCCATTTTGAAATCAGAGTGATCCTTCCTTCAGACCAGTCATGGGCAACCTTTTTCGAGAATCGGGCCGCATGAGATATGGCTCATCATCAGGTGGGCCGGAAGCGCTAATTTACATTCGTGCCCACATTAAAAAAAAAGGGTGGTAACTCGGGTTGTTTTGATTTGTTTCTTCAGAATTCGTACACGTTGTTTTCCTCGATCGTAAAAATGATAGAAAGATAAATTACGACTGAAAAGTTGGGGTAAAAAAATCAGAAAGATTTCACTTAGGTGACTTAGAAAGCCATTCAGAAAGCTTCGCGGGCCGCAGGTTGCCCATGACTGCTCTAGACCAATGGTTCCCAAAGTGGGTTCCGTAAAGGAGTGTCTGGGGTTCCCTGAAAAAACGTAGAGAAGTATATTTATATTACGACAATATAACAGTATTAGACTTTGGGGTCCCCCCAAAGTTTTTGAACTAAAAAGGGTTCCGCGTTTGAAAAAGTTTGGGAAACCTTGCCCTAGACAAGCTACCGACGAAAGCTAACGTGCTCTTGTAGCAGTGATTTGAACTCTTGTTTTAATATTAGCAAAGTAGGTCAGTGTGACCCCACATGCGCAACACGGATGCTCATTTCCTTTTGTTTCAAGATCTGGCATCAGCCTGTCTGGAAAAATACCCAGCTAGAGAATATTGACAGTTTATTTGAGATAACTAGCTTGATCATAGACATTCTGTTCTTGTCTCTCAAAGGACACAGACCACACAGTTTCTTCCATCGAGAAAGATGTAGTTTTTAACCAAACACTACGGCCCTTTCGATAAGGGCCAATTAGCTTTATTCCCATTGGCACTTCAATAAAAATTAGTACATACACAACTGTAAATATCATCTTTCGAACTTTTGCACATACATATACATAACAACATAGCCTTGTTTTTACTTTACTTTAACATCAATAGCCTTGGCGTAAATAGCGATTTGGTATTTATTTCATTACTTATCTCATCAGGGTAAATCAGTTACCCAAAAAATCATCACATCATCATCATTATCATCATAATGAACACAGTAGCTCACTTGCACATCTGGTCACACACACAGACACATCAATCTTCCTTCGTCTACACGCTACACAAAGGTAACCACATCTTTTCTTTCGACCGGCAACTGTATATATATATATATATATATATATTTTTTTTTTTTTTCATCGGACCTCACGGCTAACGAAACGTAGGTACCTGTGTAGTAATAGGCCTAAATAATTATATTCAAACTCGCCCTACGAGTTGCTGTATACTTTGGATATCTTTACCTACCTATTACTACTATATATATATATGTGCTTTTCAGCATTGAGTTATGGCCCTTTACGGTCTGAGTTCATCCTTACGAGGTCGATAAAATATACCACTAGTAATGCACTGGGATAATTGCTAGCCTTGTGCCAAAAGTAGAAACAATATATATACATATGTGTGTGTGTGTGTGTGCAAAAAGTAAACAGATAACGAACACGGTACAATGAAGAAATATATTATTAGTTTTACGCTTGATGTAGGTCCGTCTATAATTGACATATGTAAGCGATACAGTGATTAAGAGCTTGCTTTTGATTTGATAAACTTTATCGTTACTGAGTTCAAATCCTGTTTATGTTTACAGTAATGTTGTACTCATTGATACAGTTGCATAGCGATCGATACCGTAGAATTAACAGAACAGGGGTTTCCTCCGCTATCATTAGAACCGTTTAATTCGTTAGGGGACTGCCACTGAAAAACCGAAGACCATTTGGTCAAATGCTATACACACACATATATATATATATGTATATAGAATATCCTCCAAAAATGTATACACATTTTGATTACCTGTACAAGCAATATTTATTAGAATGGTGTATACATTTTTGGGGACACACACTGTATATATGTGTGTGTGAGTGTG
>OZ024761.1:19324212-19326712 GCA_964016885.1 Eledone cirrhosa
ATCACAAATTGATGTAGAACAGAAACGTAAATGTCATAGCTTTTCGCATAAATTTTGAACAGGGAAAATTTTATGTTTATTTATGTGGTTTGATGAATTCATATTAAAAAAATTTAGTTCATATTTTATCCTCTTTTTTTTTTTTTGCTCGTAAAAATTATCGTCTGAATAAAAGCGAAACAAAAAAAAATCATTTACAATGAACTATTAACATCTGAGTGAGATTTCGACCCCGGGTGTGTACGCGTGTGAGAAGTGTGTGTGTTAATATGTAGTGTGTCGGTGAAAAGTGGCAGCGGTGGTGATGAAGTGTTGAAATAATTAAAACACCGATCGTCTTCCATAGTTTTAAGCGAGACTGCTGTGTGTCGGCTGCGATCTTGCCGGTTTTTGTTTCTCGTGTAGCAATTAAAATAATAATAATAAAAATAATAAATAACATTAATAATAGGAAAAGAGGAAGGACTGACACATACAAATGAGCAAGACAAGGTTGATTGGCGATTGATTTTAAAAAGAGAGCCCCCCCCCCCACCTTCAATACAATTACATCTATATCCGTGTGTGTATGTATATATCTATATATATATATATACGTGTGTGTGTGTGTATGTATAAATATATATATAAGTGTGGGTATATTTGTATATATATTTATTTATATACGTGTATATTCATAGATTAGTATATATATATATATATATAAGTATATATATATATATATACACATATATATATATATACACATATACATGTATATATACAAATTCATATATATATATATATATAAGTATACATATATATATATATATATATATATATATATATATATATATACAAATATATATATATATATATATGGATATATAGCCATATATCCAAATATATATTTTTATATATTCATATATATATAATATTAAAACACAAGATAGAGTTGTCGCTCGTAAAGCATGCCGGTAGATGACGCTTTAGAGAGTGTTCCACGCATGACAAGACCTAGTAGTATTCCGGAATAAAAAGGCAAAAGCTGCGTACATTTTCGGTGAAAAGGAAAGACAAAAATTTCCGCTTTCTTGCTTTAATTTACTTTAAAAAATATATATATAGTAATCCCCCCCACAAAACAACATACCCATCCCCAAAAAAACAAAGACTCAACATAAAAAAACATAACAGAAATGGCATTGAAAAGAATTCAGAAGGTGAGATCTTTGCTTTCTTAGATAAAGACATGAAATGAAACGATATATATATATATATCTATATATATATATAGACACATATATATGATTATATGTAGATTAAATATATACACACATATAAATGTATATATATATATGTATAATACATGTGTCTATATATATATATCTATATAGATATATATATATATTATATAATATACATACAAAAATATATATTCATCACGTATAGAAAAAAATGATCTATTATAGTGTGGCGATTATATATATATATATATATATATATATATATATAATCTATGGGGGAGGGGGGGGGGGGGAGGAAATAGATTTGATTTAGAGAGGAAAAGCCTTTTAAGATGTCTTCTCTCTTTCTCTCCCCTCATTTTTATCCATCACCGTTTTGTCGTTTGTCGGTTATATATCTCTCTATCTATATTAGATTATATATTATATAGATATTTATATATACTTATATATTTGCGCACACACACATATATATATATGGATATACATATATATATATATCGATAAATCTGCATGTATATCTTGTAACTCCTCTTTGTGCTATATATATATATATATATATATATATATACCACATAAAAGCTGTGTGTGTATATATATATGTGTGTGTGTGTGTGTGCGAATGTATAACATCGCGTGTGTATATATATTACGGCTATATATTAGTGTTGATGGGTCGAAAAAATACTTTGAATGGTGGGGAAAAAAAACCTATTTTAAGATGTCTTCTCCCCCCTTCTTCATAGCCACCGGTATTTTTTTTTTTTGTCGGTCGTACACACACATATATGTCTATATACACATATATGTATGTGTATATATAACAGATATATATATATATATCTAATGTGATGAAATATATATATATAAGCTCCGTTTATATTTTATGAATAATCTATATGTATAGTGATCATGTGTGTGTAATATCTAACTATATATATATATTATATATATATGTGTGTGTGTGTGTGTGAAGAATGGTTTAAGAGAAAGATAGGGAAAAAAAAAGATAACCATTAGCTCCCCTGAGCCGCGGTGGCAGCTTCTCTGCCATTTAACAGTTGTATAAAAATTGATAAAAATGTGTGCCGCCGCCGACACTTTCCGTGCTCGGCGACAGCTACCGCCTCGCATCCATCCATCTATCTATACATATGTATGTACATGCACGCACATACCTATATATATATATATATATATATATATATATATATATATATGTGAGTGTATCTATCTATCTATCTATATATATGTGTGTCTACTCGTCTTTGGAA
>OZ024761.1:19336712-19381712 GCA_964016885.1 Eledone cirrhosa
CAAGTGACCATGTCTTGCTCATATAGTACTGTTTATGGCTAGGCTTCTATGATTGGATGCCCTTCCTAACGCCAACCAGATTTACAGTGTGTGCTGGGTGTTTTTGTTGTGACTCCTACAAGGCCACTTTACACATATGTGTGTGTGTATATATATGTATATATGTAGTGCTGGTGATCTACACAATAAAAGCACCCAGTAAATGGTATAAAATGGTGGGTGCTAGGAAAGGCATCCAGCTTGCCAAACAAGAGGTGAGGAGGACCTTTCAGTTTGTGTTAGAAGACAACTTTTCCCCTGCATTCGATATGACCATACATATGTTGGATACAGACACCTCGAACTGTCTGGGAGGTCAGTAGCTCCACTTCAGTACTGACTTGGTCTACGTAGACCCGTCCAACCCTTGCTAAGACTTATTTAAAGAAGAAAAAAAAAACAGCTTCCATGTTGGAAATATGCAACCCCCTTAGGATGTGTTATTAAAGAAGCTTATGTCTTCATATATTCCTTTTATTTATAGTTTATTAGTTGAGCTGCTGTCCTATGCTAAGAACAGTCCAAGGTTGGGCATCTGGCATCTAGAATGCTGCCAGCCATTCATGGCACTCTACCAACTGGATAAGGCATTTGATGGTCAGAAAACAATGCTTGCCGTTTGCTTTCTCCAGAATCTTAGTGGTGGGATTGAGTAACGATGGGCTAGTTACCACATTGGGCATTGATGAGGGTATTCTGTGCTGACTCTTTTGGAGGACGTTCAGGTCTGGGGGCTGGGGTGGGGGGGTAATTTCCAACAGTCTTTGGCCTGGCAGTGCTACAAGATGGTGTGTGAGAGGATGGTGGAGGGCATTACCTGTTTAAAATACTCTCTATAGGCACAGAAATGCCAACAGCTGAATCTGAGATGTGCACAGGGCAACAAAATCGTTCTGCATAACTATTGCGTGTGGAACACATCTGGATGCCAGGTTAGTAGCTGTGACTATAGTGAAAATCAAACCGCCCCTTTCATTTGACAAGGAAGGCTGACAAATTTTCCTCTACACCATGACTATGGTGAAAGAAGTGTGGTGGATATGACCAAAAAGTTTGAGGACAGGGATTTCCCCCCCTGGCTCTGGCCAAATTCTCATCAGTTTTTTACCAAGTATCACAGGAAGATGATGGTAGAGAGGGTGGTTCTTCTTCCAGGGGGTTTCACAAAAGGGTGGGTGTGAGCAGCAATATTGATAAAGCTGAATGAGTCTGCTCTGACCTATGCCCTTCTAAAACAGGAAAAGAGTACTTTTAATAATACCTTTAGTATGGCAGAAGAATCTAGTATTTTGCCTTATTACCCTAGATGACCCCACTCCTCCACCCTGTTGGGGAATGTTTATGGTTTAAACTTTGTTACATCTATTGTTTTGTTGATTTCAACCCTTTTTACTCTCTCCTAAATCCCACTTATATAGTATTTTTTCACATCATTATCATAAGGCAGATGATTGGCAATTTCGGTAGAGCATCAGACATGCTTGGCCCTTAACGTTCTGTGTTCAAATCCCAAGGTCAGTTTTGCCTTTCATCCTTTCGGGGTTGATAAAATAAAGTACCAGTCAAATACTGGAGCTGATATAATTGACTTTCCCCTCCCCACAAATTGAAGATCTTGTGCCTAGATTAGAAATCCTTATCCCCTGTTTTAAGTTTTGATATGACATATATGTATATATATATATGTCACATGGTATGTCAGTTCAATGGAGCTTCTACAAAGACTGCTGATCGATACCTCGAGGATGTGCTTCACATGAGACGCATGTGCTGGCACAGCCATGCCAAGCGCAGTGGGGGCTGGATCAGCAAAGTGATGAATGTCCAGGAAGCAGTAGAGGCCCAGGAAGACCAAAAAGGACTTAGATGGAGGATGTCTGTTATGACCAATCTAGGCTTGGCCTGGCTTAAGTGTGACTGGTGGACAGAAACACATGGAGTGGGACGCTAAGGAGCGCTGTCATCTTGCTTATGTACGGTATCACATTCTACCGAGTGCACAGGAGAGGTTGTCATATCTTTGACTCAACTGAGAGTCCTCTCAACCCTTTGTTTGGCAAGCTTTCTATAACGGCATGCCCTTCCTATCACCAACCACTTAGCAGCATGTACTGAATGTGTGTATCGTGTAGATCACCAACACTATATCTGTGAAATGAAATGCTAAGACTATTTACATAGAGTATTAGCTATTTCATGGCTTTTGAAAACAATTACTATAATGAGATTATTTTGATAGCAAAGACATGTTGGCTTAGTGGTTAGGGGGTTGGGTTCACAGTCATAAGGTTGTGGGTTCAATCCCTGATACAAGCAGCATGTGTTCTTGAGCAAGACTCTTCATTTCACATTGCTTTCCACGGCAGGACTGGAGCCCTTATCGTTATAACACCTAAGAAAACTATTAGCTGTAACCTTGTAGGAGGCCAGCTAAATCTACTACATAGTTATGAGCTGTAACCTCGTAGAGGCCAGTTAAACCTACATTGTTGTGAACTGTAACCTCATAGGAGACCAGTTAAACCTACTACATTGTTGTGAACTGTAACCTCATAGGAGACCAGTTAAACCTACATTGTTGTGAACTGTAACCTCATAGGAGGCCAGTTAAACCTACATTGTTGTGAACTGTAACCTCATAGGAGGCCAGTTAAACCTACATTGTTGTGAACTGTAACCTCATAGGAGGCCAGTTAAACCTACATTGTTGTGAACTGTAACCTCATAGGAGGCCAGTTAAACCTACATTGTTGTGAACTGTAACCTCATAGGAGGCCAGTTAAACCTACATTGTTGTGAACTGTAACCTCATAGGAGGCCAGTTAAACCTACATTGTTGTGAGCTGTTACCTCATAGGAGGCCAGTTAAACCTACATTGTTGTGAACTGTAACCTCATAGGAGGCCAGTTAAACCTACATTGTTGTGAACTGTAACCTCATAGGAGGCCAGTTAAACCTACATTGTTGTGAACTGTAACCTCATAGGAGGCCAGTTAAACCTACATTGTTGTGAACTGTAACCTCATAGGAGGCCAGTTAAACCTACATTGTTGTGAGCTGTTACCTCGTAGGAGACCAGTTAAACCTACATTGTTGTGAGCTGTTACCTCGTAGGAGACCAGTTAAACCTACATTGTTGTGAACTGTAACCTCATAGGAGACCAGTTAAACCTACATTGTTGTGAGCTGTTACCTCGTAGGAGACCAGTTAAACCTACATTGTTGTGAGCTGTTACCTTGTAGGAGACCAGTTAAACCTACATTGTTGTGAGCTGTTACCTCGTAGGAGGCCAGTTAAACCTACATTGTTGTGAGCTGTTACCTCATAGGAGACCAGTTAAACCTACATTGTTGTGAGCTGTTACCTCGTAGGAGACCAGTTAAACCTATATTGTTGTGAGCTGTTACCTCGTAGGAGACCAGTTAAACCTACATTGTTGTGAGCTGTTACCTCGTAGGAGACCAGTTAAACCTACATTGTTGTGAGCTGTTACCTCGTAGGAGACCAGTTAAACCTACATTGTTGTGAGCTGTTACCTCGTAGGAGACCAGTTAAACCTACATTGTTGTGAGCTGTTACCTCATAGGAGACCAGTTAAACCTATATTGTTGTGAGCTGTTACCTCGTAGGAGACCAGTTAAACCTACATTGTTGTGAGCTGTTACCTCGTAGGAGACCAGTTAAACCTACATTGTTGTGAGCTGTTACCTCGTAGGAGACCAGTTAAACCTACATTGTTGTGAGCTGTAACCTCATAGGAGACCAGTTAAACCTACATTGTTGTGAGCTGTAACCTCGTAGGAGACCAGTTAAACCTACATAGTTATGAGCTATATATTTCATTTCACCTTCATACATACATACATACATACATACATACATACATGTATGCAGAAGAGCCCCAGTCCATCACCTTCACACTACATTTCTTTTATTTTGAAAAAGGGATCCTAGCTCCGAAATATGAGATATAAGGTAAAAGTGCAAACTAAGTGTGTGTGTGTGTGTGTGTGGATTGGTGTTAATAACATTCCTCATTTCCTTATGTAACTACAGTAACTACATGGACAAGTGGTTAGCACTGGTCCCGGCTTTAATCTCTGTCTTGCTTGCTTCCTCCTCCTCCTCCTCTTTGGTGTGAATAGGCTTGTACTGGTGGTCTGTGTGTGTGGGTATAGCTATGTGTATGTATACATGTGTGTGTGTATGGATATGTGTGTGTGTGTATGCATATACACACATATACATATACATGGGTGGGTGTGTGTACATATGTGTGTGGGTATAGATATGTGTATGTATATATACATGTATGTATGTATACATGTGTATATGGATATATGTATATGTGTGTATACATATACACACATACATACATATACATGGGTGGGTGTGTGTACATATATATGTGCGTATATATGTGTGTGTATATCATTTAATGTGTGGGTATAGATATGTGTATGTATGTATACATGTGTATGTATGTATATATATATATATATGATTGTGTGTGTATACATATACATGGGTGGGTGGGTGTACATATATATGTGTATATATATGTATGTGTGTATATCATTTAATGTCCGTTTTCCCTGCTAGCAAAATACATACATACATACACAGCTACATATCACACACACACACACACACACACACACACACTCATCACCATCACCACCACCATCATCATTAAGCAGTTGGGAGAAGGTGGTGGCAGCGTTGGTGGTTTAAATAACGGTAGTAGGCTAAATATAAAGAAAAAAAAAGCTGTAATTAATAATTTTCTTGTTTCCACCTTGAGAAGAATTATAAGCCTGTTGATTATTATTGTTATTATTTGTTTGTTTTGCTTAGCTCTTAATTGTTACTGATCGATTATCAGCTGATCGTGTATGTGTGTGAAATACATGTATGTGTGTAATATGTGTTACATATATACACACACACTCGTATCCACACAAACATACACAGTTACTAAACTGTTTGTCAGTTGTATCTGTAAATTTTGACCCTAGTTCCTTATCTCAATTTTTTTATTTATATATTACTATCATCCTATATTGTCATATATGTATGTATATATATCTATAGTTCATTACAGAAGGGGCTTTGTTTATGCTGGGGTCCCTTCCTCCTGAATAAAACCAACGAAGAAAAAAAAACATTTTGTCATGGTACCAACTCATATGTATATATGGGGGGAATGTTTATGCATACGAGGGTCGACTGAAAAGTTCATAAGCTCACCAAGATACTCTCCTGGAATGACCAAATGAGGTTTATTTTTCAACATAGTCTCTGGAAAGAAACTATGCAGTTATTAAGAAGAGTTGAAATTAGTGCATGCAAGATTTCTCAGCTCTAATATCAGTCAGCCTTGTACTATATTTTACAGTATTTGCTCCAGAATACTCAGCTAAAAGTGAGCACCAGCAGTGGCTGGGGGTTTAATCCTGTAATAGACTGGTGTCCTGTGCAGTGGGTCGGCTTGTACTCTCAGTTGCTTAACACCACAGAAAGCTGGATAAACACCAACATGATGAGCCTCCGGGCTCGAGACAGACTTTAACCATGTGATGAACTGATGTTCTGTCCAAGGGGAAGTCTTGCAGACTTTAACCATGTGATGAACTGATGTTCTGTCCAAGGGGAAGTCTTGTACTCTGTCACTTAACGCCATGGAAACCTGGATAAGCACTGGTCTGATGAGCTCCAGGCTTGAGGCAGTCTTTAGACTTTAGATAAATAGGTAGTTTTGTATCATAGATTCAGGGGTCAGATTCAGGCAGTTTGGTATCAAAAGGCCTAAATGAAACAAAAATTGCTTTAAATTGAGAATTTATTCTTCAATAAAAGTCTAGTGGAGTGATTCTCTATAAATAGATTTTCTTGTGGGACTTGTGTCTATATTTAACAGATAATCCTTACAATCATAATCTATACTATAATAAAAGTCAGTTTGTATATAGAAACAATGAAACAAAATTTGCTTTAACCCTTTAGCATTTAAACTGGCCATATCCGGCTAGAATGTTCACCTCTTTCTGTTCAAACCAGTCATAACCGGTTGCTCTTACTTATAAATAATATCAAAATCTAGTAGATTCGATATTATGTGAGATAAAGCCTTTACCATGAAAATACAATAGTAAATATAGAGTAATGTAAATGCAAAAGTGTTAAAGAGAGAATATATCCGTATTTTGTTTTAGAGTACCAAGTTATATTTTCAGTTTTTCCCTGTGGAAACCCCTCAAGTGAAACCAGTGTAATATTCACCTCTAAAGTGAATCTGGTGTAATATTCACCTCCACAGCGACTCATTTACGTAGAATTTTGAAGTTGGGAAAAATCTGAAAATATTGACCTTGAGTATAATCAGACTCCACATTTTATCATCAATTTTGTTTCTGTCACATATTTCTCAGCTTATATAAGAGTATATAGTGAATTTCAGTACCAGAAGGCACGAGGAAGAAAGATGCTCTGGTATTTTTTATAGTATTTTAATATTTTTTAATGACACCTATTCCATATATATATATATAAGAGGGTGGTGGGTTGGCAGTATTGGTAGAACGTCGGACAACATGCTGTGTATAGCATATAGCTATGTCCTTTTACATTCTGAGTTCAAATCCTGATGAGGTTAACTTTGTCTTACATCCATATGAGGTCGATTTAATTGACTTTCTCCTCCCCCACAATTGTTGGCCTTGTGCCTAAATAAGAGACCATATATATATATATATATATATATATATAAAAGATCGTCATAATTTATGTGCTTTCCATGCTAGCATGAGTTGAATGGGTTGTCTCAGTTTGAGATTATACTGGTCGGAGGATCACATTGTACCCGTACATTTGAAATTTGACATGGGTTGTCACAGACCAAGTCAGTACTTAATTAGAGCTACTGATCCCTCAGATGAGCTGGGGTGGAACTGCTTCTTGCTTACAAACTTTCCTCACACTCTACAGAATGCATCAGGTGCATTTTATCATGGCACCAGCACTAGGGAGGATTTCATATCTTCAACACAGTTGAAGAGTCCTCTCTACCCCCTTTGTACTGGTTGTGTTTATCATATCGAGAGCCAATATCTCTCTTCCTGAGCAATGGTATAATAAAAAGGATGTCTTTCATTAAAAGATGTTATCTTCTGAAACCTACTCTTGACTCCCAAATAATATGGGGGTGGGTGGAATAAGTGGAGTGGTTGGAAAAGGTAATTTTTCTAGGTTGTCTCCATTGATTTAAAAAAAAAAAAAATTAGTTTTTTAGTTAACATATTGAGGCCCCCAACCTATCCTATTTATTTTATAACATATTGGATTTTTGGTAATGTACTTTTTTTCTCATGTTTAATGTTTTTTAATGTATAAAGAAAATTATTGCAGGAATGCTACTACTTTCATTGAAGGGTGAGGGGAATCTGAAAAATTAATAAGCTGGGGAAGGGGAATGATTATTTTAGATCTGAGAGTACTTTGGGAGAACTCTGGTGGTCTAGAGAATGAAAATATAGAAATTGAGACAGTAAAATTATAAAATGAAGGCCGTGAATGTCTTGGCTGGCCTAAAAACAACAGATTTTTAGAGGACAACACAAGCTCTCTCTGTTGTAGTGTGTAACTGAGTGTGTGTACATGTTCTTCTCTTTGTTTTTATTTTATTTTCTGTCTGACATTTCTTTTCATTGATTTGGTTCCTTTGTAAATCATTAGTCTCCATTATTCAATTAGAGGCATCAAATTGGTGGTTGTTAAAAAATGTCGGGTAGAATGCTTTTGTGGCATTTGTTTTGGCTTTCTCTGGCTTTGAGTTCAAATCTTGCCGAGGTCAACTTTGCCTTTCATTCTTTCGAGGTTGATAAAAGTACCAGTCATGATTTTATTTCCACTATCACTCCCTCTTTATCTATCTCTCCTCTATCTCTATTTCTATCTTTATCTCTCTCCACCCTAGCTCCCCACCTCTCTTTCTCTCTCTATCAATCTCTCTCTCTTATCTCTGTCAATCTCTACATATATTTATTTATTTATCTCTATTAATCTCTCTCTGTCAATTTGCCCCCCCCCCCATCCCTCTTTCTCTGTCTCTCTCTCTCTATATATCTCTCTCTCATGGTCATATCCTGCTGAAAACACCGGTTCTTGGCTCATCCCTCTCTCTTTCACTGAAGAAATGGGCTGCCTTCAAACCTGGTTTAATTGTACAGTGGTGCCTGACGAACCCATTGATGGATTATTCATTTTATATAAATAGTATTTATGTTCTAAGATAGTGACATTTGGGTTCTTTACTTGGGCTTCTTAGTTTCAATGGTGATTTGTAGGCTAAGTTAATTTGACTTTGAGCTTATCTATCTAGATATGTATATGCATGTACGTATGAGTATATATGTGTGTGTGTGTGTGTGTGTGTGTGTGTATATATGTGGTCTTGGAAGAAGGACCACTGTAGTAGAGGATGGTGGGTTTGGTTGGTTGCTAGGATTCAGTGTTTGTTTGCTGTGGTGGTTTAAAAATGAGGTCACTTTGGAAGACGGAGTGGAGTTACAAACTACATATTACTTCTACTCTTCTACTTGTTTCAGCACTCAGGCTGTGGCCATGTTAGAGCAACTTGTCTCATAGTTGTTGTTGCCTAGTCCTAGGCCAACTCTGGGCATCGAGCAAAACCTCTGTCTTCTTGGCAAATTTTTGTTGTAGTGGTCAGGGTGGTGGTGGTAGTTGTGGTAGTGGTTGGTGGTCTCTTTAATGGAATCCATTCTTTTGCAGACATTCAGGCCAAGTTTCTGGTTTGAGGTTACCTTCTTTCCTTTCATAAATTAGACCCCCCTCTCTTTTTTTCTTTTTTTTCCTCCCCATAGTCCGACCCTTGCTAGCAGGGATAATGTATGGTAAACTATGATTATAATTTTGTGTTCCATGAATTTTAAGGGAACATTTTTTTAATGTTTGTGAGAGCATAGTGCTAGTGTGACAGGCTGACAAAAAAAATCCAGTCCAGTTATTATATATAGATTAATATAAGGTTGGCTATTGGTTAGGTTTGATAGGATCAATTGACTGTTTTCTCTCCAAGCAGCTCTCTCTCTTTCTTCCTCCCTCTCTTCTTTTCTCTACTTACCTCTCTCTCCAAGCAGCTCTCTCTTTCTCTTACTCCCTCTCTCTCCCTCCATAGCAGTTGGCAGTTTAGAAAAACATGGCTTTAAAGCTAATTGCAATAATAATACTTCTACTTCCTCCTCAATCTATCTCTTCTCTTCTATCTCTCCTCTTCTCTCTCTCTGAGTCACTCAGTCTGCTCCTTTATCTCTCCTCTTGTCCCCCCCCCCCGCTCTCTGTCTCCCTCTCTCTCTAATTTCCTCTCTCCTTTCTCTCTCAAAATCACCCTGTCTCCCTCTCCTCTCTGCATTTGCATCATCTAATGTTAAAATATCATTTTATAGATAAAATGTTTTTCATGTTCTTCTAGTTCACACCTATGTAGATTTAGCTGGCCTCCTATGAGGTTACATCCCATGGATCTCTTACTTTTTATGATAGGAGCCCTAGCCCTCTTATGTAAAGACTCCCTCTTAGACTGAGCCCTAATCTGTTACAAGGATTAACCCCCGCCCCTGCTGCTGTTGGTACTTTTTTTTTCCAGCTGAGTGGATTGAAACTGTGAAATGAAATGTCTTGCTCAAAACCACAACACCCTGTGGAATCAAGGAATCAAACTCATGACCCTTTGGTTGTGAGTCCAACAACCTAAACCCTGGGCCACCTACTGAGACCACAATACTATTGAGGATTAACCTGTTAGTTATATATATATATATATATATATATATATATATATATATATATATATATGATGGGCTTGTACACAGTTTACATCGGCCAAATTTCATTCACGATATTGGGCAACCCAAAGCTATAATAGAAGACATTTGAAATGTACGCCACAGTGGGACTGAACTGGAAACCACATGATTGTAAAGCGAATTCCTTGACCCCATAGGCCTCTGCCAATATTTCGATAATTTAATAATTCTAGTACATATAAAACTGATAAGACATGATTTAGAAGATAATAAAATTTCAGCTTATTTTGCTGCTATTTATAAACATAAGAAAAATCCTGCCTTGTTTGTGATGTGGTCCAGTAAGCATGTGAGGTTTGTAGTTGAGGATATAGGCAGGATATACACTGCCTTGTTTGGCCTTTGTACCTATCTGAGCTAGCTATATTGTTATTTCATAATTACTCATTGACATGTTAGACTGCGGCCATGCTGGGGCACCACCTTGAAGAGTTTCTAATTGATCATATTAACTCCAGTCACTTCGTTTAAATTTTTGTCTTTTCAACTCTGGGACAAACAGTTATGGACACACACAATACGCACTGTATGAGGGTCAGCTGAAAGGTTCATAGGCTGACCAAAGATTCTCTCAGGGAATGACCAAGTGTGGTTTATTTTTTTGACATAGTCCCTAGAAGAAACAATGCAGTTATAAGAACACACACACAGAATAGAAGCAACTAAGACACCATAAATGTATCCAGTCCATCCTGTAAGGTGATCGCGATGGTGACACAATAGAAAGCACCCAGTCCACACGGTAATGTGGTTGGTGTTAAGAAAGGCATTCAATCGTAGATACCAAGCCAAAATACAGATCTGTATGAGCAAGATGTGGTCTCTAGACCTGACTTATCTCATAACACAACTCGTCTAACTCATGCAAATATAGAAAATGGATATTAAACAATGATTAGTGTATATAACTATTTCCCTGTAAATTGGAAAATAAATATAAAATGATATATATACACACACACTCATGTATATATGTGGTTAGCTTTAACACAGTTTCTAGCTACCAAATTTTACTCATAGGGCATTGGTCAACTTGAAGCTATTATTAGAAGACTCTACTTGCCTAAGATACCACCATGTAGTGGAAGTGAAACCAGAACCACGTGGCTATGAAGCAAACTCCTTTACCACACAGCCATATCAATGTTCTTGAGAAAAACTGCTTGGAACGAAGCCAAATTTCGTTTGTAGCACAATGTAATAGTCTACCCACCAGCTTCTTGTCTGTCTGTCTGTCTGTCTGTCTGTCTGTCTGTCTGTCTGTCTCTCTTGTTTTGTCTTTACATTTTTTGTTTTTAGTTTTTGTGTGGTTTTGTATTTAGTTAAATATCCACTAGTTTTCTGGCCATTTTCGTCCTCTAAGCTTGGTGTGTGTTTGTTGGAGAGGCCATTTATGTAACTCGTAGTTTCTTAATTATTTTAATCAGCTACTATTTACAGACACGACTAACGACTAGAAAGTGGAATGAATGACAATTGCCTTCGGTTTCAAAGAATCAAGTCTGGTTTTCCAGAACATTCACCTCCCCACACAATACACCACTCTTGTTAGTGTTTTATTTTATTTTTTATTTCTATTCACCCAACTGTTGTACATTTAAGGTTATATATGTGTGTGTGAATGTGTGTATACATATATATAGCCAATATATGGGAGATAGGGGAGTTCAATTCCTTATAGCAGCTGTGTTTAAACGTCTTCACTCTATTATATATCTATATAATGTGTGTATGTGTATATGTGTGTAAAGGATAGTGTGCTCATGCATGGAGATGCTATAAAATAGGGTGAAGACTTTAAAAGAAGTTGCCATCAGCTACTATGAGGAATCAAACACCCTGTCTCCCAGATGCTGGGTGTATGTATATGTAAGAAAACTGAGTAAGCTAAAGGAAGGGTTCAAGGATGCATTGAAGGAGAACTTGAAGAATGTAGGAATTGAATCCCCAAAACCCGGAAAGTCTAGCAGTGGATCATTCTACCTGGTGTTAAAAAAATATGGGATGGTGTGAAAACCTTTGGGCAAAACAAGCTAATGCAAGTAAATATTAATAAGAATATTAAAAAAAAAAACAGCTTCTAAGGGAACATGAAATTAATGGTACTTTCTCTACTTGTACAGTTTGTGGCAGAATCTACCTGTTAGATGCTGGACTTCTATTTCATATAAGAGCACACCATAGGGTACTCCCTACTGACTATAGAATATACATACCTGTTCACCTTTATCAATGCTATATATGCCACAAGGAAGTCTAAAGAGAGATTTCAAGGTTCAAGACATACAGGCAGTCCAAGCTGCACCAAAACTAATATGCAATTTATGTGGATGGCTTCTTAAAAGTATGTCTGGTCTAAAAAGCCACAAAGTTTTGTGCTAGACCTGAGCACAATAGCACAATGTACACTGGAGTGGTCAAGCTTTGTATTGAGTAGACAAACAGTATGTATGTATGTGTGTGTGTATATATATATATATATATATAAGCAAATTAAGAAGATAGAATAGATTTCTTAAATCATTTAATATCATCATCATTTAACGTCCATCTTCCACGCTAGCATGGGTAGGGCTAGTCTTATAAAAAGCCTTATGAATAGTGTACATTTTCGTAGACAATCTAAACATAAACAGCGACCTGGTTAAGAGCAAGCCCAAAGGAAAAATCGTACCTTTGAAGGACTACAATTGCCACACACACACACATGTATGTGGCCTATTGCTCATAAGGTCGTAGGTTCAATTCTTGAACCAAGCACTGTTGTGTTCTTAAGCAAGATGATAATTCCATATTGCTTTTCATGATAGGACTAAGGCCCCTATTAAAACACCTGAAAAACCTATGAGATGTAACCTACATTTGCATAGATGTGAGTTTGAAATTTCATTTTTCATATATATATAGTAATAATAAAATTGAAGACTAAAATCCAGAGAGGGCTCGATAAGGAAAATATATATCAAATATATAAGAACCGAAGAGCAAATATTTATTAAAATAACAGATTAAAGTTTAAGCAAAGAATCGCTGCTTTCACCCTTAACGGGATCTTCTGAAACTTTTGCTTAAACTTTAATCTGTTATTTTAATAAATATATATATATATATAATTATGCAAATTAATGTCCATTTCAGAATAATAGTAAGAGCAAATGGCTATATATAAACCCATCAAATACATGTTTCCTTGTGGTTGATTGTATTTTATACACACCTTCTGATAAGGGTTCAATAAAATCCAAAAATCAATCAAAGATCAATCAATTTACATCGAAATTTGTATTTTCTAGCATATTCATATACCTACAAATTAGATAGGTGTATATATACAGGGTTATTCAAAAAGAATGAACTGATTTCATGATGCATTGCTTCAGTTTTCAAGCATCATCATGGAATGAGTCAGTGACCATTTGAAAGAGGAGATTTCTAAGTTTTGAATGGCTGCCACGGGCGCTGTAGTTGCGTCGTTCCTCCAGCAATGTTCAGTTGTTTGTTTACCCTCAGAATGGCGAGTCCTCAGCAAAAGGTGTTCTGCGTGCTCTTTGTGCTTGACCTGCGAGATCCCCAGACCTCACTGTGTGTGATTTTTTTTTTTTTTTTTTTTTTTTCTTGTGCGGATATGTAAAAGATTGCGTTTATGATCCACCGCTACCCACTGACCTCAATGACCTTAAACATCGAATAACAACAGCGATCAACTCAGTGGATTGTGATATGCTGATACACGTCTGGGAGGAATTCCTCTTATTGCATTAATGTTTCCCTGCAGATGGTGGCCACATTGAACACTTGTAGACAGGAAATAAAAGTTGATTGTGAATAGAATACTTGTTGTGACTTAGCTGGAGTTTTCTATTGCTTTTCCTTATTAAAATATTGCGTAATGAAATCGGTTCATTCTTTTTGAATAACCCTATATATATACGTATTGGTGCAGTCTCGGTTACACACTGTATTTATACAGATATAACTTTATCATATATATATATATATATACATACATATACAGATGTTAGTACATAACCCATTGTTTTAGGGATTGAATAGGTAATAATCAGTTTCTTGACCAAAGCTGTATATCGGGTAATATAATGGACAGGCACACCCTACAGCTTGCCAGATACTGTCCACTTGCTACAAGGCTTCCGCAACGACTCGCACTTTGACCCCATAACAGTGAAATGTCTGAAATTCCCCCCCCCCCCCCACTACCACCTCCCAGCAATTACCATATAGTATACACCCTGCTGATTTATACCCCTCTATGCCTTTTTGGCACTGAGTGTCCTAGTGTTGTAATGAAGGGCCAGCAATGTCACATGCTGATTCTCTCTAAGAACTACATTAAGGGTACAGGTGTTTGTGGAATGCTCAGCCACTTATATGTTATTTTCCTGAGCAGGCTGTTCCTTTGATCAGAGCAAGTGGAACACCAGTTGTTGTAACCGATGGAGTGCCTTCCATATATAAATCAGAATGGATGCTGTAAAAACCAATTGGACCATTACTCACCAGAGTACTTGATGCTTGGAGTAGTAGCTGTTGAAACGGCAGGAGCTCAGCCGTTGGGGTCCTGAATCCTATACACGCACACACACAGAATGCTTTCTCTGATGATCTTATGAATGAAAACATTTTATAACATCTGTTTCCCCCTCATGTTTGTGTTCAATGATTTCTAAACAAGAAATTGAGAACATTTTTGACAGATCATAGTGTTCCTGTGACAGACGGACAAAAAGGCTTTGCAGTTATAATATAGATTTGCAGTTTGTACTGCATTAGATATCAGGACACCAGTATTTTCGTTTATTGATTTGTTAGTATTTGTGTATATACACACACATACACCCCACCCCCACACACACACACACCGATATGTGTGTGTGTGTATATATATATATATATATATATATATATATATATCTTTTACATCAGCTTTTTTACGTTTGCATGGGTTGGGTAATGTGTGTCTATACGTACACACACACACACACCGGTGTATAAGTTACAGTTGGAGTCTAAAAATATCTCTCCAAAACCAGGGGATGGCTTGTTCGGCGAATATAAAATGTGACCCTTTACCACTGAGGGGTTAACAATGAAACTGCCTGCCTAACACTCATTGTACACCACTTACCATAACTCGAGCAGCCCACCACAATTATTTCCTACTGAATCTCATATTTGTTAAATCTATTTAATGTGGAGATTATAATAATTGTTTCTACTTTTGGCACAAGGCCAGCAATTATCCCAGTGTATTACTGGTACTTTATTTTATCGACCCCTTAAGGATTATAATAATATCAATGACTTGCTGTAGCTCATAGAATAGGTTACCATAGGTTCGTTGAGGTTAGGCTAGGCTGGTTTACTCAGTGAGTTAGAACTCACTTGCGATTGAAGTGGTGTCTTGGCCTTTAGCGTGCCACTAAATTTTTTGAATTATTTTTCCTGCCTTATTTTTTGCGGGTCGTCTTATCCGGTGAATATAGGTCTAAACCTGAATTACACCTCAGAATTTTAGAGGTTGACCTATGCGCCAGATCGACTTGTACGCTGGCATATACGGTATATATATACTGCTGTTGCCACCGCCACAGTTGACTGGATGTATAAACCGTCATTTATTGGTTTCAGTCATTAGATCATGGCCATGCTGGGACATTGCCTTGAAAGTAATTTAGTCAATCGTATTAACCCTGGTATTTATTTACCAAAAACTGGGGGGGTCGATTCTTCCTCTGTCTTTTTTTTTTTAAATTTAACTTCCTCTCTTGCTCTCTGGAATAAATCTGTCCTGGTCAAACATGAAATTTAAAGTGCCAGCCTTGTCGCACTAGACACTGTCATACTCCATGAGAACTACGTTAAAGGTACAAAGTATCTGTGGAATGCTCAGCCACTTTCACTATAATTCATTTTATGTTGCTCCAATATACTCTGGTGAGAAGAGTAACAGCAATTGCTGCAGGTTTACTCCTGCAATGGACTGGCATAAGCACCAGCCTGATGAGTCTCTGGGTTTGAGACACTTTAGAATTTACACGATAACTGAGGGTATCACATGTTTGTGTGAAGGTGGTGTGGCTTGGTGGTTAGAGTATTGAGCTTACAATCGTGAGGTTGCGAGTTCAATTCTCTGACCGGGCTTTGCAATGTGTACTTGAACAAGACACTTTATTTGACGTTGCTCTAATTCACTCAGCTGTAAAAACGAGTTGCGACGTCACTGATGCCAAGCTGTATCGGCCATTGCCTTTCTCTTGGACAACAATGATGGAGAGGGGAGACTGGTATGCATGGGTGACTGCTGGTCTTCCATAAAAATACTTGGCCCGGATTTGTGCCTTGGGGGAGGAACTTTCTAGGTGCAAATCCCATATAATATTCAGTTACTTACATGATAATTGAGGGTATCACATCTGTGTAATACTCAAGTTACATGATAATTGAGGATATTATATGCCTGGAATACTCACCTGTTTTTACATGATAATTGAACAAGTGGGTGGTTTCATTGATTGAACAACTGAAACACCCATTGCAGAAACAAACGGATGTTCAATTACCCTAACATATGTTTTCCTAATTCAACTAAAGTATTGATCTTGAAACCAATATTGTCACCATTTAACAATTTTTTAATTTTTTTTGTTTTTTCTAGCCCCTTTGTTATCAAATCACCTGTAACCACCCCTGGTTCTATGATACATAACTGATTGTTTTAATGTTTTAATATTTATCTAAAATCGTATCGTAATTTCATGTAAAAACCTTTTGTTTCATTCACCCAGATTGAGAAAGTTAACTATATTATTAAATCCTGCCAAATTCTTGGTTTATTTTCAATATTAATTCAAAATCATAGGCATCCAGCTGTAGAAAGTTTGCCAAACAAGGGGTTAGGAGGACACTTCAGTTTGTGTCAAAACTTCTCCTCTGCACTCGATATGATTGTACATAAGCGAGATACAGACACCTTGGCCTGCCTGGGAAATCACTAGCCCTGCTTCATTACTGACTTGGCCTATGTAGGCCTGTCTAGCCCTTGCTAGCAAGGAAAGTGGGCCTTAAATTGTGATAATGTAATGTAATGAAAGGGTTACTCTGTTTTAAACTGAAGGCTTATCAGGCTGCTCCTTTTCCCTGGTTTCCTTGATGTTTAGCGACTGGGAGTACGAGACCCTCTCTGGCCAGGATGTCGGTCTATCGCAGGATTAATTCTCCAGCTACAGCTGATAACTCACTCTGAGTATACTGGAGCAACGTGCAAGAACACAACACAGCGGCCTGTCCAGGAATCAAACCGATGACATTATGATCATAAGTCTAACACCCTAACTATTAGGTAAGTGTGTTGGACTTGCGCATCATAATGTCATGCGTTCGATTCCTGGACTGGGTTGTGTTTTGTACTCTGTTGCTTAACGCCACATAAACCGGGATAAGCACCGGCCTGTTGAGACTCTGGGCCAAAGAAAAACCTTATTATGAGAGGCTTTTAATTCAAATATAAAAACTTTCATATGAAAAGTCAAATATGTTTGATCTAGGGGCAGGTTGGTAACAAGAGTTAACCCTTTCATTACCATATTTCTAATAAAAGACACTGTCATTAACCCTTTTGTTACCATATTTCTAATGAAAGACACTGCCTATGTTATTAACCCTTTCATTACCATATTTCTAATCAAAGACACTATGATTTTCAAATAATTTTGAAACTAATCAAGAATTTAAAGGGATTAATTAATTTGCTCATTAATGGGTGTTTGTGATGTAACCCATTCCTTAACATATTTCTTATGGAAGATATTACCTTGTTCAATACACTTGGGCGGTGTTTATTTATGAATTTCTGGTATTGAGTGGAGTATCTGAGTAAGGGAGGAAGGGGGTGTTGAGTGAAGTGTCTGGGGGAGGAGGAGATGTTGAGTGAAGTGTCTGAGGGAGGAGGAGATGTTGAGTGAATTGTCTGAGGGAGAGGAGGAGATGAGATTAGTTTAATAAATAGCAAGGTTATATCACAGTTTAAAATATCTTGTTATAAAATTAACATTGAAAATATTCAGTAGCTTGCTAATTGGAAGTTGGATTAAAATGTAAAAAAAATGTCTATAAAGCTGTTGTAATTTGTCTGGATTAGTGTCTTGTTTAATTGATACTGGTATTGGTGATGATGTTGATGATTGAGTGGTGGTGTTGATGATGGTGAGTTGATGATAGTGGTGATGATGTTGATGACAGTGGTGGTGTTTTGTTGTCTTAACCCTTTCCTGACAATATTTCTATTAAATTACACTCATCATCATCATTTAACATCCATTTTTCCATGTTAGCATGGGTTAGATGAGTTATCCTGTTGTGAGACAAGTCAGGTCGGATGCCCGTGTCTTGCTCATACAGAACTGATTCTGGCTTGGTTTCTACGACTGGATGCCATTCCTAATGCCAACCAGATTTACAAAGTGGACTGGGTGCTTTTTGTCGTGTTACCAATATGACCACTTTACAATGTGGACTGGGTGCTTTTTTGTTGTCACCAACATGATCACTTTACAGTGTGGATTGGGTGCTTTTCATCATGTCACCAACACGACCACTTTACAGTGGGGGCTGAGCACTATGTAAGTTTAGCTGGCCTCTTTCAAGGTTGTATCTCATAGAAAGTTTTAATGATAGGGTGCCTAGTCCTATCATGACAAGCAATGTGAAATATAGCATCATGCTCAAAAACACGTGTTGTCCAAGAATCAAACCCATAACCTTATGATTGAGTCCTAGTCCAACACTTAACTACTGGTTTTTGGAATCTGTTAACAAAAGGTTTTTATATGAAACTGATGGGTGTTTTTTTTTGTTTTTTTGTGTTTTTAAAGATAAATATAGAGATTCTAAAACGATAATTTTATGTAAAAACCTTTGTTTCTAAACACCAGCTTAATAGAGAGAAAATTATGTTACTAAATCTCTCCAAATTCTTGATTATTTTCAAAATTATTTCAAAAGCAAAGGCATTGTACTTCACTAGACATAATGGTAACGAAAAAGTTAAACCACCTCTTTTTACATATCCTACATAGCCCGAGCAACAAACACCAATTGAAGGTGTATAAGCCTAGCAGTTAACCATTTAGCATTTAAACCGTCCGAATCCGACCAAAATTTTATCACCATTTTCTGTTTAAACTGGCCAGAACCGGCTGCTCATCTAACATTAAAGTATTGTCTTCAAAATGAATAATATCAAAATCTCTTAGATTCAATATTATGTGAGATAAAGCCTTTACTTCTAAAATACAATAGTAAATATAGAGTAATGTGAATGCTAAAGGGTTATGGTGTTGATTAACTTAAGTTCATAAGGTTGTGGGTTCAATTTCTGGAATGGGTAGCACATTTTATGATGATTTTCATGATAGGACTGGGGCCACAGTTATTAAAACACACACAAAAAAAAAAAACCTATGATATGCAACCTCACATGAAGTTAACAAAGACTTAACATAGGTGTGAGCTGTAACAATAATGTATGTACATGGCAAAGAAAAATATTTACTTATTTTATTTTATTTTAAATAATGTATAAATATAATTCCTTGCATGGATGTTACAAACACTGAGATTGTCCAGGGTTACATAACAAAAACATTCTTTAGCCATGCGTTTTGCTAAAGTCACTCTGACGTCACAGAGTTCTTAACGGGATAAAGGTGGGACTGAGTAAACAAATTTTTTCCATTTGTGGGTGGTTCAAACTGTTCTAAATAAGCCTAGTTTTTTTTTCTGGAAGGGATATTTCGTCGATGATTGTTTAAAAAGGAAATGTTTACTCATAAATAGAAGTGAGGTTGAATTAATTATTATTTTTACTGGTTTCAGTCATTAGACTGGCCATGCTGGGGCACCACCTTGAAGAGATTTAGTCGATCATATTGACTCTATTACTAGTTTTGTTTTATTTTTTCTTTCCCAAACTTGGTCATTTTTTAAAATCTCTCTTTTTGTCAAGCTGATAAGTTACGGGACATATACAAACAGTGAATGTAAACACACACACACACACACACACACACACACACACACATATACAATGGGATTTTCACACATTTTCTGTCTACCAAATTTCACTCACTAGACATTGGTCAACCTTACGATAGAGCAGAAGATATTTTCCCCACCGGGGTCATCTGCTGTGGTACTGAACCTCAAACCACGAGGTTGCAAAGAATACCCCTTTTATAAAAAATCATTTAATTCCAAAGGTGGGTCTCCATTAACAAGTTAAATAAAGTATAAAGCACCAATTCCATCCAATAATTTTTGGACTGGACAGCATATTGTGTTCATGACGCTTCATTTCATGTTGCTTTTCTTGATAAAAACACTCGAGAAGCCTTGTAGGAGGTCAGCTAAACCTACATAGGTGTGAACAGGAACAAAATCATGATAGAAGTAGGGTCCCTTTCATTAATGCACTTGATAAACCACGTCAGGGGCCAGCTAAACCTACATAGGTGTGAGCTGTAACAAAAACATGACAGGACTAGGGTTCCTTTCATTAAAACACTGGAGTAACCCCATAAAAGGCCAGCTAAACTTACATAGGTGTGCACTATAACAAGAACAATAACTTGTGTGTAAAACAAGGAAGGGAAATAGAGTAATTTGTTATTTTGAGGTCAAGGTTTTAAGTTACAGAGATAACTCGATGAAATGACTGTTGACACAACACTGAATAGTTTTAAATATGACTCCGGCTATTTCAAAGATTTTTCTCACACATCAAATATTATAAATAATATGCCACTACTGTATGTTATTTGTATGTATCTATAATAATATGCCACTACTGTATGTTATTTACTATTATCCAACCCTTTGTTTTATGGGCAGAATAAGTGATGCTTGGTTTGGTCTCCCTATTTCTGCATCAAACTTTAACGAAGCTCTGGTTGTAAATTTTATATTTGCCAACAGTTTTAATCATTTTGACACCAACTTCAGGCCCAAGACAGCTCTAGTTCTCTGCAACAAAACCACTTATTTTAAAGGGTTCCTATTTAAATTAAAACATTCCATATTGGCATCACCAAATTTTATATAAGAATCATATGTTAAGTTACTATCTTAGTAATGAAATGATAATTTTAGTAAATCCCTCAAAATACTCCATTAATTAATTAAATAGTGTGTTTCATTAGAAATATGGCCATGGAAGGATTAAGGCTATTTCTATTGCTAAAGCAGGGGGTTAGCCATTCAAACCCTGCAACAAGCTTCATACTTATCATGGGGTTCTTCTAAAGGCATTGTTTCATAGCTGCATGTCTTTCCTGGTGCTGACTGTTTTAGTTGCTTCTTACAACACACATATATGGTGTAGCTATACTAAAACAGATAAACACAGCATTTCATCTAATAATTTTTTTGAAATACGATTTAGATTGTAGAAACCAAAGACTGTGTGTTTAATAACCACTTGCCTGTTATGTCACTGAACTGTCATCAACAAAGCAAAACTACACTTTAACATGGAAAATTAGTCAGTTGACATAATACCAATATTAAAAGAATACCACTTAAGTGTGTATCATTATTATTTGTTATGTTCAGTTAACTCTTTTGAAATGAAACTCTCTCCCTTGTTCCATGATAGAAACTTACCTGTTTGTTTTAAAGAGTTTATCTATATACTACTAAATTCTGTGACTGTGCTTGTCTGTAATTTAATACAGCCAAAACGGCGCATAATGGGAATATACTTCCCTGAAATGGGAATACAAATGGAATAAAACAAGTTTTGCGTAAATTGGAGTACGGGTTCTTGAGATACAGGGTTTTTCTGGGTACCTTCATAAATAGAGAGAGAGAGAGAAAGAGATAGTCGTTGTGAGAGAGTAGATTGAAATAGAGAGAGAGGAGAGATGGAAGGAAAATGGAAGAGTGAGTGGTGGTGAATGAAATTATAACACGTTTCAAAGAATCGAATACAGCATTACTCATACATACATATGGCCCTTCCAATTTCATTTTACATTATATACGTGTCTGTGTATATTTTAATTATTTAAAAATTATTTTTAAGAAAACATGATTTAAAGAAGATATTTTTAAGTGAATCTGACCCAAAGGTCACGGGCGATCAAGTATTTATCTAGAAACCATCCATCATAATTTTATCTGAGAACATTTGTTCTGCTCTAAACGCCAACTTTATAATGAGAAAGCTGTATTACTAAATTACTCCAAATTCTAGATTTTCAAAATGATTTGAACCCCCCCCCCCCCCCCCCCCAAAAAAAAACAATTTGGTTCACTCCTGTGCAGGTTTAGCTGGCCTCCTACAAAGTTACCTCTCATAGGAGGTTTCTCTAGTGCTTTAAAGATAGGTGCCCCAGTCATATCATGAAAAGCAGCATAAAATGGAGTGTCTTGCTTCAGAACACAACGCGCTGTCTGGTCCAGAAATTGAACCCATGCCTTTATGATCATGAATCCAACACTTTAACCATCAGGCTGCGTGTTTTCATCCTTTCAGGGTTGATAAATCAAGTACCAGTCCAGAGCAGATTAGTGAAACTGTTAAATGGCATCAGATGAGATGCCTTGTGCTATCTACTCTAGATTTATGAGTTCAAATCCCATTTTCTGTCAATAGAAAAGTGGTGACATGATGGGACTGAGGCCTCTCTCCTTAATTCTTTTATGACCATATTCCTAACCAAATAAACTGTAAAACTGTATTTCAGTTAATGAAAAATTTGATGGGATTTGCTAACGTTATTTTATTATTAAGATGATATGCATGTATGCAAGGACCTCTAACTCCAGAGGGAGTTGTAGGGGCACCATATTAACATGCAGCGTTTCTGGGGCATTTTGAAACCTGGCGGAGCCCAATCCTCTCCAGGTTTGAATACAGATTTCTTCTAGAGAAGGATAGAGAGTGAGAGAATGGAAGTGAGAAAGAGATATAGAGGAAGAATCGACTCCAGTACTTGACTGGTACTTTTTTTGTATCAACCTCAAATGGATGAAAGACAAAGTTGACCTTGGCGTAGCTTGAACTCAGAAAGCAGATAGTTGAAACAAATACCACAAAGCATTCTATCCGACGTTCTACCTGTTAAGATAGTATAACATACCTAAAAAAAGTTCTTGTATCAATTTGTGTTGGAAGTTTTTTATTCAAATAAGAACCTTTTGTTTCATAGAAACAGAGGCAACTCTAGGCAGGTTGGTATGTAAAGGCTTAAAATATCCAAGAAACCTATGAGGTGCAGCTTGGATGGTTATAATTCAAATATGAACTCTTGATTTTCATGATAGAACTTAGGCCCTTAACATTAAAGCATCTGAGAATCATCACATGAAATACAAGCTCATAGGAGACCAGGTAAACCCACATAGGTATGAGTTATAAATTTCATTTCATATTTTGTATTGTGTATGCAGCTTGGCATGAAATTCAGCAAGGCAAGCCCTTGCTTTAGCAGGAGAAATGGCCTGAAAAACATATTGTTTTTGTTGTTTATTTGATGTTTAACCATGTTAACCATTTCTGTTTTTTTTTTCCCTCTCTATTTGCAGGAACTGCAGGATTTAGGTCGAGATCCTCCGGCTCAATGTTCTGCTGGGCCCGTTGGCGATGATTGTACGTACCTGGCAGTTTTATTTTTTATTTTATATATATACTGTGAAATGTGGTTGGTGTTAGGAAGAACATCCAGTTGTAAATCCCTTGCCAAATTTACAGTCCTGTTGGAGCAAGGTACAGTCGCCAATTCCGGCTAGACTTGTCTCCTGGCATGGACAACCCATCTAACCCATGCAAGCATAGAAAATGGACGCTAAATGGTGTTGATATATATATATATATATATATATATATTATAGAAGTTCTAAACCAATCTAAACAGGGGTGCAGACATGGCTGTGTGGTTAAGGAGTTTGTTTTACAGCTATGTGCTTTCGGGTTCACTTCCATTTTGTAGCATCTTAGGCAAGTATCTGCCCATTTTATATGGCCGACAACCTCTCTAGTGTTAGTGCCATTAAAATGCACCCACTACACCCTGTAAGGTGGTTGGTGACAAGAAGGGTATCCAGTTGTATTGTAGAAACCATGTCAAAATTGGTTTGAGAGAACGCACCAGTTGCGTTAAGGGCATAACAATTTCTCTGGTGTTGGTGAGCTACACACTAAATGCACCCAGTACACTGTTTAAGGTGGTTGGTGATAGGAAGAGCATCCGGCTGTAGGAAGCTTGCTAAATAAAGTGTTGGGGTGCCTTCTCAGTGGTCTCAAAGACATGGCAAACCTCCCTAGTGTCCGTGTCATGATAAGATACACCTGGTAGAGCACAGTCATATGTAAATGAGTTGTGGGCCACCTGAGCTTTTTGTAGAATGTAGTAGGAATTTATGTAAATGAAATACAGGCTCCCTACACTTTTGTGGGATCAGTACCTCCACATGAGTATCATTTTGGTCTGCTGACGGTCCATCCACCAAGCTTGGGAGGTGGGTGGAGAAGCATTGGGGTTTGATAGGGTTGACTGAATCCTCTGAAGGTGGTGTCCCAACATGGCCACAGTCTAATGACCAAAAAGCCAGAGAAATAAAATGAATCAATAAACGCCAGCTTAGCTTTGTGAGAAACTCTTGAAATAGAAAGCAAATTTAATTTCTTTTAATCTTATTTTAATTTACAAAGTGGAAGTGTGCCAATATTGAAGATTAGCACCCAACATCCATTGTTGAGTTGAATGTGTGCTAATTCTGTCTAATTGGTGGAGGAAATCTTATATATACACATACAGTCACTAACTTTACTCTTTAGATTTAAACTAAATAAGCATTTTAAGACACCATCTTCCTTGCTAAAGCAAGCATAAACCTTGCAAGCCCTAGGACAAGCTTCTCCATTTTGCCCTCTTGCCTCTGTTCCCACTTCATCAACCCCTTATTTCTTCCTCCATCGTCTTTGACCATGTCTGTCTTGGTCTTTCTTTCATCTACTTCCTTCCACATTCATTTCCATTACTCCTCACCCAGTCACTTTCATCTTTTCTCAACACATGTCCCAACCATCTCATTCTATTTCTCTTCACAACATTCATCATTGGCTCTGTTCCCATCAACCATCACTTTCATCTTTCCCCAACACATGACCCAACCATCTCGTTGTTCCATTTCTCTTCACAACATTCATTACTGGTTCTATTCCCATCATTTAATTTAAAAATAAACGTATATGGTTGATGTTTGTTTGTCTGTAGTGCTGGCGCTACGAGAAAATGTACCCAGTACACTCTGTAAAGTGGTCGGTGTTAGAAAAGGCATCCAGCTGTAGAAAGCATAAGCCATACTAAAAAGGGCAGGGAGGACTGTACTATCATGTCAAAGACAATGCAAACATACCAGCCTTAAAAATAAGTATTAGGGGTAGACTGTGATTGACAAAACCATTGAAGGCAGTGCCCCAGAATGACCATGGTCCAATGACTGAAACTGGTAAAAGAGTGTATAAGAATGTATATGAAATGGAGATAAAAATATACAAAAATGCTTTGTAAATTTGTAGATTAAGTAAAAAACATTTTGATTATATTTTTTTGGCAACTATTAAAAGCTATATAAGGTCACTTACCTTCTTTGTATTGTTAGCTCAAAACAGCTGCTAACTCTATAATACAGTGTCCAGAATACTACCTATATATATAGACACACACACACACACACTTGTGTGATGTGATTTGGCAGTCCATGATGAGGTATATGTACATTTATTATATATATATATATATAATATAACGATTGTATGGCTCTGATTGCTCAATGATAGAATTGAAGCTAACAATCCAAGACCTCAGAGTGTTTGCACAATGCCAATATCATAGGAAACCACACATCTAATATTTTGTAGAGAACAACATAATCAGGATAATTGCTTTATATATATCAATGCACAAGATACAAACATATGAATAGTAAATGTGTTGTGCGGTAAATAAATATATACATATACACCAGGGCCGAACCAAACACTCACTGCCTCTGTCTCTTCCGCTCATTCCATCTCACTATTATGAGCAAATGGAAGCCCACACGATGGCAGCCCCAGCAGACAGAATAGAGAAGGCGTTTCCTCAGAGGATGGTAAGGGAGACACGCTGGAAGAACCATTCCATCTAGTGAGGCTCACATGATGATGATAGATGTAGTCCACCGGTTAAATATATTTTTGTGAGACCATCAGTTGGTTGTCATATTCTTGATGCAAATGAAGATTCCTCTCTTTGTGGCAAAATCTCTCCAGCCAGATGCCCTTTCTAACACCGACTGCTTTACATGTGTGTGTGTGTGTCCCTGCCTGGGGGTTGGAGTCAGGAAGGTCATCCCTCCGTAAAACATTTCCACAAAAAGACCCCCCCCTCCCTCATGATGAGTATGACTCATAGTACCGTGTCAGGCTTTGTAAGGAAAATGACCTTAAGATGCTCATTATTGTTTTACCATTTTTAGTACAGCTTTCATTATTTGACATGGTTCACACAAGAGCATACTATAAATATTTTCATGGGAATTGTTAGTTGCTTTGTCTTTCCTGTATTTAACCCCATCATGACTGCATTTCTAATGAAATTCACTCTATTTTAATTAATTAATTAAGAATTTTGAGGGGTTTACTAAAATTATTAGTTATTTCATTACTAAGATAACTTAATGTAGGGTTCTTATATAAAATTATGTGAGAAGATTTTAATTTAAATTGGAAACCTTTAAAATGGGTGGTTTTATTTCATAGAACCCGAGCCAGTTTTTCCGGGTTGGTAACATAGTGGCAGATTGGCGACAGGGTCTCATCCATTTATAGTTGAAGTTCCTAAATGTAAACAATTTCTATTCCCATACACATCCCGCATATGGCATTCTCTTCTGGCCACTTGCTTTCTTGACCACTACAATTTGCAAAAATTCCAAAGCAACACCAACTGTCATCTTTTCTCTTATCCCTGACTTGTCCTTTTTCCTTCTCAGTAATCCCTTTTATTTTATTGCCTTACTTGGGGTGAGTAAATAAGATAGAAATATATATATATATATATATATATATATATATATATATATATGTCGGTTTTCCAAGAGATGGACCTGTTATTTTTCTCTAAAAACATTTTTTCCAATTCCGCCCTGCCCGACCCTTCAATCTTTTTAATTTCTCGTTCTTTCTTCTGATGAAGGACTAGCGTCCGAAACGTTAAGAATCTCTTAAGAATCTCCTGCTATTTCAAGCGTTAAACTCATATATTCCTTCCATATACTGTACCATTTGTGGTGTTATTTCTGTTTACCTTTTACATACATACATACATATATATAATCATTTATGTTAGGCTATTTACTGGTGGATAGAACTGATAGTTTCTGGTTGGTAAACGGTGATGCAACAAATTAATTAAAGCACTCAACATTATGCAAATCATCCATCATAGATTTGGTATCCAGTTGTTGGTGCAGGAACAGAGTAAAGTATACATTAAAACAATAGAAGACTGGACTAAAATATTGATGGAGACCGTCTGCTATTGATCAGGCTGTCCCCGAATCAAATTTTCTATTTTTTCTCTCTCTCCTACCTTCCATTCTATGTTTGGGTTCAACATAATCCTGTTTACATTATTCTGCAAGTAACACCTGATGAAATCACCTAGTCTTGTATCATAATCAGATGATGGAGCTAGGCCATCAAAATATGTTTAGTGCTTTCGCAGAATTAAAATTCTAAAGTAAATTTGTCAGTGAGGCCTTCTATTGTTGTTTTAATGTATATATATATATAAGGATATAGATATAAAAACCTCCTGCCTAGAGCCATATAACATATGCATTACACATATGATATACAATTTCTTTGTCAGCTTAGTTCTATGATTAAAATCTTCCAACATAATTTTATATTAAAACAATATGTTAATTTACTGTCCTAGTTGTGAAATAATTAATAATATTAGTAAATCTGTTAAAATTTTTCATTAATTAATTAAAATTCAGTGTATTTAAAAAAAATATGATCACAAAATGGTTAATCAAGAATTTATATGTATTCAGTTTAAAATAAATATTTAGTATTCCTATGTGTCATACGAGGTCGACTAAAAAGGTTTGTGCCAGTAAGGTCACCTGACCATAAAACATTGATTCAAAAATGAACGCATGATAAGTATGAAGATTTTCGTTGGGTCCAGCACAGCTATTTTTTGTTTTAACGGGGTGAGGGTGGGTGGCCTGGGAAATGCTTATTGTTGTAATGTATATTACTTATTATTAACTTTGCCTTTCATCCTTACGGGATCGATAAAATAAAGTACCTGTAATGTACTGGGTAATTTATTGGCCTTGTGCCAAAATTAGAAACAATTATTGTTCTAGAAAATTATATTGGAAGATTTTGATTTAAATAAGAAATTCCCTTTCAAGTGGATGGCCATGTTTTATACAACCAGAACTAGTTTTGGCAGCATTGATATCAAATGGACTAATAACGAAAGTTAATTGCATTAGTAAATAGCTCCAAATTGTTAAATTATTTTCGAAACGATTTAAAAAAACAAACAGGCAGTATATTTTCTTGGAAAAGTTATGAAATCTTTTATTTGAAATAAATTCGCTCCTAATGTGTTTCTGTGGTAACTACTGGACAAGCCTTGTACTGAAGTTAAACTAGGTTACCAGTTCACAGTTCAGTAACCAGTATATATATATCTCTTGGTAGCCAGTTAGTGTTGTCATCCACCCTAAAAAAATGTCTGATTTTACAGCACAATAAACCCATTATTTATTAATGTAGGGTAGCACAAAAGAAAGAAAGAAAAAAAACTGCCTTGATGATGTATTCAATGTACTACAGATATGCCTGTGTGGTTAAATTCATTAGCTTGGCAATCATGGGGTCTTGGGAAGCCTCTTTTGTATTTATTTATAGGAGCAGAGGGAAGAACAAAAAATAATTAAAAAAATGAAATTTTATAGCTCATAACTCTGTAGGTTTAGCTGACCCCTCTTATGGGGTTGTATATCATAGGAGGTTTCATAGGTGTTTTGAAGATAAGGGCCCCATTCCTATCATGAAATCAAACCCACGGCCTTATAGTTGTGAATCTAACACCCTAACCACTAGGCCACGTAAAATAGAAACACACACACACACAGATATGATCGTACATAAATGGGACACAGATCCCTGGCCTGTCTGGGGGGGGGAGATCTTTGACTCTGCTTCAATACTGACTTGGTTTATGTAAACTCGTCCAACCCTTGCTAGCAGGGAAAGAGGGTATTAATATGATGATGGTGGTGTGTGTGTTTGTCTCTTTGCAACCAGTCTCAAGTGATGATGTTTGTTTACATTCTGCAGGAGTGGTTAGATGTGTGAATGTTTGTACCTTGGGAAAGTGAAATTTAACATCAAGGACATTCAGCCATTGAATTGTGCTTCAAATAGAAATTACGATGGGAGGTTTTTTAAAAACCAATTATACTAAACCATACAAAAGTATTGATTATTTTCAAAATTAATTGAAACAGACAGGGAATGTATTTCATACGAAATATGGTCATGGAAGGGTTATGGTGTACTTTTGAAATATAATAACTTTGGAAATAAGCAATTAAAAAAAAAGAAAGAAAAGGGATTTTTATTAATTAAGGTATCTGGAATTCTTACGATCAGTAATTAATTAGATTATCGTAATAAATTTAAAACATTTTTTTCTGAATATCTTCACATTTGAATTAATTGATTACACCTTACATTTTTCTGTTGTTATACCCTCTGTATTCCTAAGTTTTTAACCCTTATTATATCGGTGGATTGGCAGTATCGGTAGAGGGTCGGACGCCATGCTTTGCAGTATAGAGTTACGGCCTGAGTTCAAATCCCGCCGAGGTTAACTTTGCCATTCATCCTTACAGGGTTGATAAAATAAAGTACCAGTAATGCACTGGGGTAATTTCTGGCCTTATGCTAAAAGTAGAAACAATTATTATACCGAGACATTTGGTACAATCCCTGGTTCTACAATACTAAACTGAGTGTCTTATTTAAATACCATAAATCATTTTGTCTGCAATAATAATAGTAGTAGTATCGGTTTCTGATTTAGGCACAAGGTCTACAATTTTGGGGAGGGGAAAGTTGATTAAATCGACCCTGTTGTGTCACTGGTACTTCATTTTATCGACTCCTGTAAGGATGAAAGGATTTGAACTCAGCATAAAAGGATGTAACTCTATGCCACAAAGCATGTCCAATGCTGCTAATCCACCGCTCTTGCAATAATAATTTTCTACTTTAGGCACAAGGCTAGGGGAAGGGAGGCGAAAGTTGATTAAATTGACCCCTATGGACATAGAAAATTATCCAAATGTTAAAAAAACTGGAGATAGAAATAACCCAAATGTGGATGAATGAAAACAAACAATCCTTATAATAATAGGTACTCTGGGAATAAATAAAATCATACAGACATACATAACCCAAACCCCAGGACTTACAAATATACACAACATACAGAAAATACCGCTACTAGGCACTGCAGACAAACATGAAGAGTAGTCTCGATGAAAGACAAAGCTAATCTTGGTGGGATTTGAACTCAGAATGTAAAGGGCCATATCTCTATGCTGCAAAGCATGGTGTTTGACGCTCTACCGATACTGCCAATCAACCACTCTAATAATAACAATAATACTTTTTTTTCTTCCTTTCTTTCAGTATTTCACTGGCAGGCTACCATAATGGGTCCGGTAAGTAATATTATTTACCCCCTCTCTTGTCTCTTCACAATTTTTGTACTATTGTTGCTTTCTGATGTTTGAGATTTTGTGAAAGATGGGTTGAGCATTCCTTATTTAAAATGCTTGTTTCAGATGATTCCAGAGTGTTTTCAAAGTTTGGAATCCCCCCTGTATACTACTACTACTACTACTACTACTGTTTAATAGACTTGTAGCTCACCATTCTGGAGATGGCTTCCTTCTTGGCAGCTTTAGATAACCTCATAACACCCTCCTGCTGGTCTGGTTGAAAGGTAAGCTATTGTTGCTACAGTCAACCACTCAAGTGGCTGAAATAAACAGTCAGTGAGATGAACAAAGTTGTGGTGGTGAGATGAGAGTTTGCTTTAAAAAAATCTTTAGAGGATGTCTTGCATGGCATGTTAGTCTTTTATTCTCTACACTGTAGTAGTTAGTACTGGGTTTACACATGGGCTTAGTAGGCTGCAACCCAGGGATTCAGAGTCCAGTGGTAACCCACTCCACTTTGTTTTAAATATACAGTGGAATCTCAGTTCATGAATGCCTCTCATCACAAACAATTTTTCCGAATTTAAAAGGTCTCAGTTCACCAACTGTCTTGAGTAATGAACACGCAAGCCAGCAACAACAGTTGGTGACAGGAAAGCTTCACTTGCTGTGTAGTTAGTTACTATGGTGATATCTGTTTTTCTTTTACCCACAGCAATCTCTCTCTCTCAACATTTCGTATGGGAAAAATAGTTTCAGTTTACAAACATTTCAGGTGACAAACGGCCTTTAGGAATGAATTAAGTTCGTGAACTAAGGTTGCACTGTATATCGACCCTTTAGCATTTAAACTGGTCATATCCAGCCAGAATTTTCTCACCCCTTTCTGTTCAAACCGGCCATAACCAATTGCTCACACTTATGTTAAGGTATTGTTCTCAAAATAAATATAAAAATCTCATGGATTCAATATTATGTGAGATAAAGTGTTAACCACGAAAATACAATAGTAAATATAGAGTAATGTAAATGCTAAAGGGTTAACACGTAGTTATGAAATACAATATGTATAAATAAAATATAATTTTATTACATTTGTTTTTCTAACATAAATCAATGCTGGAATCACGGCTTTTTTTTTTCCTCTGAGAAAATGCTGGGGGACCCAATTATTCTCTAGCTGAAGGTGCCTTGATGCTTTTTAATCAATCCCTGTCTGTAGTAGTCATCCCCACCTGGGGCTTCGTTTTGTAATGCCTATGATTGTGTAACTTGATGAGTTGAGGAGTAATATATTTCATTAATTAATTAGTATCTGTAGGGTGGCTGATTGGCAGAATCGGTAGAGCGTCGGACGAGCTTTGACATAGTTACAGCCCTCTATGTTCTGCCAAGGTTAGCTTTGCCTTTCATTCTTAAGGGGTGGATAAAACAAACTGCCATTAACATATTGGGGTTGATTTAATCACCCCCCCCCCCTCTCCCCAAATTGCTGGCTTTGTGCCTAAATCAAATCACTAATTAGTATCTAGGATATCACTGTTACACCCCACTTGTTTTAGCCTTCATATATATATATATATATATATGTACACACACACACACACACACACACACACACACACACACACACACACACACACACACATAAATATGTGCACACACACATCATCATCGTTTAACTCCCATTTTCCATGCTAACATGGGTTAGACGGGTTGTCCCATTAGAAGCAAGTTGGGGCAGGTAACTATCTTTTTCATATAAGACTATTTCTGGCTAGATTTCTATGTCTGGATGCTCTTTCCAATGCCAACCACATTTACTGTGTGGGCTGGGTGCTTTTTGTCATGACTTCTACACCGTCTTATGACAGCAGCCCATGTGAGGAAGGAGTTCCACAAAGTGGTGTGGCTGTTGCAGTGGGTGTCATTGGCCATTGTCCACAGAAACTCCTTTGCTATTTTGTCTGTGGGGTGCAGCCAAAACACCATTCTCACTTATGTGTCGTCTGTCACCATCACCCCTTCCGTCTTTCTTTCGTTACCTAACAATCCTTGCCCTTTCTCTCCTTTTCTTATGTAACCCTTTAGCATTTAAACTGGCCAAATCTGGCCAGAATTCTCTCACCTTTCTGTTCAAATTGGCTGTAACCACTCGTATTGATGTTAAGGTATTGTTCTCAACATAAATAATATAAAAATCTTACATTTGATATGATGTGAGATAAAGCCTTTATCAGGATTATACAATAGTAAATATAGGGCAATGTAAATGCTAAATGGTTAAGCACTTGTGTGCTTTCTTCCAAATGTAATTTGTCAGAATACATGTAATTATAAATTATTTTTTCTACACCTGCATGGGTTTGACGGGTCGTCATGTTATGAGATAAGTCAGGTCAGGTAACCATGTGTTTCTCATACTGATCTGTATTTTGGCTTGGCTTCTCTAACTGGATGCCCTTCTTAATGCCAACTACTTTCTCATACGGATCTGTATTTTGGCTCGGTTTCAACAGGTGGATGTCCTTTTAGCACCAACCACATTACAGGGAGGACCAGATGTTTTTATTTTTTTATTTTTTATTGTAGCGCTATTATATTTATTATGTATCAGTTGTATCTAGGCTGACTGGTACAGGAATTTTGCCAAGCCAACAGTTAATTCATGCAGTCCTTGATGAATTGGTTGTTAGCTTGGCAATTTTATGCACACTCACACACACACACTCTCTCTCTCTCTAATAATGGTGCACCGAATTTACAGGTAAATATCATTAAGGCGGAAACAGGCCTATAATGAAGACTCTTTTGAATTTCAGGTATTTGACCCAGGATATGTTGTTTTGTGTAGTTAAGTTTGATGCTGAACTTTTAATACTGGAGATTTTCACAGCAATCTATCCACCAGTAAAATTACTATAAACATTTGAATTAACAAACCTGCTTTTTAGATATTTTCTGTTAAAATCATTGCAGATTATTAAGAGTTAGTAACAATCCATGTAAGACTACCTACCACTCATTGGACAATATGACGTTTCTGTTGGTTAACCCCAGTACGTGTGTGTATAGTGAAGGCGCATGGCCTAATGGTTAGGGTAATGAATTCACGATCATAATACTGTGGGTTCGATTCCTTGACTGGGTTATGTGTTGTGTTCTTGAGCAAAACATTTAATTTTGCATTGCTCCAGTAAGCTCAGCTAAAAATGAGTACCAGCAGTAACTAGTCCTACCTCATAAGGACTGGTGTCCTGTCCAGGAAGGGCTCTTCTACTTTTAGTTCCTTAATGTCAAGGAAACCAGGATAAGCACTGGTCTGTTAAGCCTCCGAGCTTTCATCATCATCGTTTTTACATCAGTTTTTCCATGCTTGCATAGGCCATGTGAAGTTATGAAGAAATTTATTTATTTATCCACTATTTTTCGCTGGGTTTGATGATTAGGTGGTGTGATTTCTACCCATCCAACGGCTCGGGTTTCATCAGATAACAATAACAATATATAAAACAAGGGTACAAGCTGAAGCATATAGACAATATGCCTCCACACCCCCCACCGCAAGGTGGTCGTGGAGGTGCCACGGCAAAAAAGCACCCAGCCCACACTGTAAAGTGGACGTGTAAGCGCCACGAAAAAGCACCCAGCACTCACTGTAAATGAGGTTGGTGTTAGGAAGAGCATCCAGCTGTAGAAATCAAGCCAAATCAGTTCCTGTATGAGCAAGGCATGGTCAGCCGACCAGACACTGCCCACAACAGGGCAACCCGTCTAACCCATGCTAGCGTGGAAGAACGGACGTAAAACGATGATGATGATGATGAAAACAAGCAACTTCCAAGTTATTTGATATGAGATACACACACAAATAAACTAAACCTTTCCAATATTATTATATTGAGAATGGATTGCTTGTATCTCTCTATTATAACAAACGTTTTAATTTTAATCGTTTTGTTATATTTCTAATAAAACACTGCATACATTTTCCAATTAATTTTTGCAGAAAAAATAAAAGAAGACTATAAAATAAGTTTGTTAGTAAACTGTTGTTTGGAACATCTTTACAATGTATTCCGAGATAAAATTATGAAGGACAGTTTTAATTTGTATAGGAACATTTTAAAATTGCCAGTTTTATAACATAAAATTCGAAACAGTTTTGAGCAGGTTGGTATCAAAAGAAGTACGGGGCCATATTCCCTCCTACTAATACAGTGGTTACTTTTGTGGACTCCACAATGGGCTTCATACACATCATGGAGTCTTCTGTGAAGCACTGTTTTATAGTCAGATGTGCTTTCTGGTTCTGACTCTTTTAAATCACTTCAAAACATCATGACATAATACAGTCAGTGTTCAGTTGGAGGTCCATAGATTTGTTAGATGTTTAAACCAACGAAAAATTTCAATTTTTAGAACTGAAATGAAAAACTTATCTGTCACTAATCTTAATCTATTTGTTTTCATTCAGAAGTTGCCCTCTCTGCCCTTTTGTCATTGATAAAGTATTACATTAAAAGATTACCTCTCTTTCGTTTCTGTGGCTCCCTCTGGTGGTGGAATGACATCTAAAGTTAGATAACCTATGTACTGTGTGTATGCATGACATGTATTGTATACACTCAAATATAAACCAAAGAATATGTGATAAAAAAAAAAACGGTGGTAAAAAGCGTGGTTGGCTTATATTCACCATCTAAAAAATGTGTTTATTAGCTGTCTTGGCTTGTAAACGGGGTTTGGATTTTTGCTCATTTCTCAGACATTAAATAAGGGGTTGGCTTATATTGGTGATTCCATTTCATTCCAAATGATGTGACCATTTTTGTTTTCTTTTTTGTCTTTTACAGCCAGATAGTCCATACCAAGGTGGGGTATTTTTTTTGTCAATTCATTTTCCCTCGGATTACCCATTCAAGCCTCCAAAGGTGAGTACTTAAACTGATTTTTGCCTGTTATTTAAAAAAAAAAAATTGTTTTTGTTAAGGAGGGGAAAGCAATGCTTATAACCCACTTCAGGTTTTCTGAGACTGTTGAGATGGAGGTAAGGGGGCCTCAAACTAGAAACCTGGTCCAGGTGTTTTTTTGGTAGGCAAGGAAAGGCTGTGCTTATGGCCCACTTCAGAGTTTCTGAGGCTTCTGGGATGGAAGAATGCCGTCCTCAAACTGGAAACCTGATCTAAATATTTACAATAGAGTGGACATTACTGAAGGCGCCACATCCAAGGGTATGGAGTTAGTAGTAGGGGGGGGGGGGTGTTAAACTGAGCAGCATCTTAAGTCTAGCAAGAGGTCGGGATAGGGGACAGGACCAAACACACAGAACCTTTTATTTATTTTATTTTTTTCAGGTCCTCTATTTTCCTGTACTTGCATTAATTAGGCAAGTTCTCACCAGGGCAGCTTAGATTACCTTTGGTTCTTAGCTTTGCCACCACCTTTGTTGGCGTCCTGAGAACAGCTTCCTTGTCAGTTGTCATCTCGTTTGTGAGGTTTATCATCTTGCATTTCTGCTGAGGGTCTTCCTATGTCTACCTCTACCACAGCTTCCTTTTATTTGGGACTCCTGATATTTCTTCACCCAACATTTATAATCCATACACACTTTATATCTAAAGTCTTGAGCCTGAAGACCCATCAGGTAGGTGCTCATCCTGGTTTCCATTTCATTGACTGAATACAAGACTCCTCTATGGACAGGATGCCAGTCCATTATAGAGTTAAACTCTCAGCTGGTACTCATTTCCAGCTGAGTATACTAGAGCAACACGAAATGTATGGATTATTTTAGCAAAATAATTTTATTATTTAACATGTGTTTGGAACATAACTTAACGTTTTCTTGCATAAAATGATGTTGGAAGGTGTTTTGACACAAATAGAAACACTTTAGAATGTTTTGTAACATAGAACCAATAATGGTTCCTGGTAGTTTGGTATAAACTTTGGAATTAAAATTTTAAGAAAGAAAAATATTTTATATTCTCATTATTTTAAAATTTTACTCCACTATCTTTCCTGGTTGTTGTTCAGTTTTGACAAGGGAGACAACTGTGTTGTCTTCGATAAAAAATGGCTATTTTTATAAATTTCTGCTAAGTCATTGCCCTTGCTTTATCTATACATCTATGTAAGGTTTAGAGCTGTGTCTCACCAAAGGGGTTAATGGAACTACTGAAAAGAGTTGGTTGAATTTTGGGGCCTGAAATAAAATACATATTTCTGATATATGAGGGTTGGCTGAAAAGTTCATAGGTTGATCAAGATACCTCATGGAATGACCAAATGAGATTTATTTTTCAACATATATACCAGGATTACTGGATATATGAACAATCATACAAACTTGGAGATTTGCATTTTGATTCGAGGTTTGCATAAGAGAAAGCCTATAGTTTGTTTATGTTGATGACTGATATGTGGAAGTGATTAAATATAAAAATGATATTTTAGTAATTTATTTCTAGGATATAATTACGTAAATGTTCAGCATATATGTACAAATGACACAAAAAGGTTTAAATGTATGGGTCACTTTGGAGAAATAACTATTTGCAGGGACAAATGTAAGGTTAGAACCCAGGACCTTGTGATTGGAAAGCAAACTTCTTGTTATAGTAATATGACTGAAATAGGAAATGAATTGGGTGCATTTGTGCGGATACCTTCTTTAACCCTTTACCATTAAACTGGCTGTATCTGGCCAAAATTCTCTCGCCTCTTTCTATTCAAACTGGCCATAACTGACCTCTCATACTGATATTAATCCATGAGTATTTAAACCAGCCGTATCTGGCCAGAATTCTCTCACCACCTTCTGCTCAAACCAGCGGTAACCGCCCACTCATCATCATCATCATTTTACATCCGCTTTTCCCTGCTTGCAAGGGTTGGACGGGTCCTATTCAACACAGCATCTCTCCACTTGCCATGGTCTTTCGTCATCTCCGTGAGTTTCAGTGATCTAAGGTCTGCTCTCACCACTTCCGCCCATGCTTTTTTTGTGGTCTACCTCTACTGCGTCTTCCTTCTACTAGGATTTCTTGGCACTTCTTTACCCAGCGGTCATCCGCCATGTGCATCACATGTCCATACCATCTCAGCCTTCTCTCCTGCACACCACAACTTATCCCTCTTATACCTAGTTTCTCTCTCAACTCGTCTATGCTTGGTTGTTCACGCACATTGACATTAAACATTCAACGGTGCATACTTGCTTCATTTCTCTCCAACCGTCGCATATCCTCTGCAGTTGCTGCCCATGTCTCACTACCATGCAGCATCGCGCATCTCACACAGGTATCATATAACTCCTTTTGTAAGCAGGGAAAAAACCCTTCATTGTCAACAGAGGAAGCAGCTCCCTAAACTTCCAACCCGTCTTTATTCTAGATATTATGGCCTCGGAACACCCCCCCTCCTATGCTAATCTGATCACCTAGGTACCGGAAGCTATCAACCACTTCTATAGAACCCACCTGCATTGGAAAAATGTGTCTATCACTGCGATTACTACTGCCAAGTTTCCCTGTACATTTACTGTATACATAGTTTTCCCTACCAGTTAGTTTGTCTGCTATCCCACCACATCCTTTGTGTACCCAAGATCTGCATTGCGTACATTTTATGGAATTTATGCCAGCTCCTTTCCTACATATTGAACATGGCCATTTCCCTAATGGAATCAGAGTATTGTCCTCTCCTATTTATCAACACTTTTGTCTTAGCTATGTTCACTCTCAGTCCTCTTGATTCCAACTGCTGTTTCCATAGCCAGAATTTATTCTCTAGCTCCTCTACTGATTCTGCTATAAGAACCAGATCATCAGCATAGAGAAGTTCCCATGGGCATCCAGTCTTAAACTCCTCTGTTATGGCTTGGAAGACTATAATGAACAAGAGCGGGTTGAGGACCAAACCCTGATGTACACCTCCTTGTATCTGGAATTCCTCACTAAACTCCATTCCTACTCTCACTTTACCGACAGAACCCCTGTACATAGCTTGCACTGACCTCACGAACCATTCCTCTACACCTAGTTTCCTTAGGGACCACCAGATGGCAGATCGGGGTACCCTATCAAAGACCTTCTCTAGTTAGACAGCGAGACAGGCAGATGGTGTCAAATACTAAGGCATACCCCGGAGAAGAATGTACCCCACAGCATAGGTTAGTCGTTAGTGACATCTCAGTAAGCAAGAGAAAGAATGAGACGTACAGGAAGGTGTGGAAAAGAAAGGTCTGGAAGCTAAAAGACCTTTCATTAAAATATAAATTTAGCAAAGCCCTTCAAGATGTGTATGATGAAAAAGAAGACGATTTAGAGTCATATGACATAGATGATAACTGGAATTTCTTGCATGACAATTTACTGCAGGCTACTGAAGAAACTTGTGGTTGGGGCAGAGCTTCAACCAGACAGAGAGTGACCTGATGGTGGAACAGCATGGTATATTAAAATATAAATCTGGCTTATGTGCTCGCCTGATTTGTAGGTTATTAGGTGGTTGGTAGGCTTCTGGAAGTTAGTGTTGCAAATGGTTAGTGCATTTGCATCACAAAATTCAAGAAGCTTCACTCCTTCTTCATTTCTTGAGCTGTAACCGTGCCCACCATGTACCCCAGTGTATCCATCCTGGAGCTGTCCAACATGTCCATTGAAGTCCCCTGCTAGCATAACAATGTCTCTGTCCTCTGTCCTTGAGGCTGTTTGTAAAAGTTGCTCGTAAAAGCCGTCTTTTTCTTCTTTACCTAGGCCTGCCTGAGGAACATAGGCAGAGATGATTGTCAGTAGTCTCTTGCCTACAACTAACTTAAGCTTAATTATTCTATTACTAACTCTAACTAACTCTATCGTCTTATTGATCCAGTAATATGCCCACCCCACCTAACCCATCATCATTACCCACCCAGAAAAGCTTATAACTACGATGTTTGCCTGCGATTAGTCTTGCAGAGGCACCTCTCCATCTCACCTCTTGCACACATCCACATGTCTTCTCTCCAGCATCTCCACTATCTCACCAGATCTGCCTGTTAGTGCCAATATTAAGTTGGAAACTCTGAGATGCGACGTCTCGTTCTTTTTCCTGTTGTGCGATTGCTTGATGACGGTCGTGGGGTTCTCGCACATGACCACACCAGCCACCCCACTACCGTGCGCAGCCCTAATATGGCTACTGTTATTGCTGTTTACACAGCAGTAGTATATATACTGGTTGGATGCCCTTCCTAACACCAGCACCACTTTACAGCATGGACTGGGTGCTTTTATTCGTGCCACCAGCACTAGCGAGGTTGTCTCACTGGACTCGGGGACCCTATCCACCCCTCCATTTTACAGCATGGACTAGGTGCTTTTATTCATACCAGCAGCACTAGAGAGGTCATCTTACTGGACTCGGGCCCTACCCGTCCCTCCATTTTACAGTATGGACTGGATGTTTTTATTCGTGCCACCAGCACTAGAGGTCATCTTACTGGACTCAGGGGCCCTACCCGCCCCTCCATTTTACAGTATGGACTGGATGTTTTTATTTGTGCCACCAGCACTAGGGAAGTTGTCTTACTGGACTTAGGGGACTTCTCTACCCCGCACCAATTTATTCGGAGTGATGGCTCTCCTACACCCCTTGTCTGCTCGATAGGAGTAGGAAGCTGTCATTCCCTGACGTTATCTCTAGGGATACGGGCATCAGTAGACAGGACCTGGGGGCGGCGATGGGGGACAGGGAATTCTGGGGCATGAGAGTGAGATCCATCATCTCGACAGTAGTCGATGAATGATGAGTGATGATATTCATATATCATATGTTATGGTAGTGATGTTAAGGTATTGTTCTCAAAATAAATATCAAAATCTCATTGATTCAATATTATGTAAGGTAAAGCTCTTACCATGAAAATATAATAGTAAATATAGAGTAATTTAAATGTTATAGGGTTATGGTATTATTCTCAAAATAACATCAAAACTCTCATAGATTCGATATTATGTGAGATAATTATGTAAGATAAAGCCTTTACCACAAAAATACAATAGTAAATATAGCGTAATGTAAATGCTAACAGGTTAAAGTAGTTGGTGATAGAAAGAGCATCTTACCATAGAAAACCTGCCAAACAAAGGGTTGGGAAGATTCTTCAGTTATGTCAAGGACATGGAAACTTCCCTAGTGTTAGTGACCTATATGATAAAATGCTCTTGGTTAAGCCCTGGGGGTCAATAGCTTCACTCAAATACTGGCCAGTTTGTAATGATATGTTCAGCCCTTAATAGCAGTGGAAATGAATCTTAAACGGCAATGATGTACACCTTTTCCCTGTGTGTCCTAAGAGGTGACAAAAACGGTCAGTGTAAAGAAATGCATCTTACTATAAAACATTGTCTCAAACCATCCAGTCCAGCCCATACCAACATTGGAAAGTGGACATAATGATGATGATGATGGTGGTAAAATGTAATTTCATATCTTATGCAAATAAGGACTTCTGACCCCAACAACTACTCTGTCCACAATTGGTATTGGAGGTGTGTGTGGGATGGGAGATGGTGTTTAGTCAAGTTTGAAACCATGCTACATTCCATGTATGTACCATTGCAGTCTGCTCTCTTGCACAATATATCTGATTTGTCTTCTACCCAGTTTATTTTCCACTTTAACCCTTTAGCATTTCCATTACCCTATATTTACCATTGTATTTTCACAGTAAACACTTTATTTCACATAATATTGAATCTATGTGCTTTTGATGTTATTTATTTTGAGAACAATACTTTAGCATAAATATGAGCAGCTGGTTTGAACAGAAAGAGGTGAAAGAATTCTGACCGGATATGGCCGGTTTAAATGCTAAAGGGTTAATCTGTGTTCCACCGTTCATGGCTGTACACAGATATTACATATCGAGCAGGGCATGCTTGTCTCTTTTGCCCATGCTCTGTACTCACCACTAATTAGGTTGCTTAAAGAAGCAGAAGTTATCAACGCAACAACTTCTGAGCATTTGAAAGAATTTTACTTTGCAGATGCTCTTGCTTGTGTGGTTGGCATGAGGAAGGGCATCCAACTGCAGTAACCAAGCCAAAATACAGATCTGTAAAAGTATGATAGTCTCTGGACCTGACTTGTCTCATAACAACATGACAACCCATCTAATCGTGGAAAATAGATGTTAAAACTATGCCTAAAAGGGTTGAAAGGACCCTTTAATTGTTTCAAAGACACCACAACCTCTCTAGTGTTGGTGATTTACATGATAAATGCACCCAGTATACACTGTAGTGGTTGGCGATAGGAAGAGCATCCTTGCCAAACAAAGAGTTGGGAGGACCTTTCGTTTGTGTCAAGGACATTACAGCCTCCTTATTGCTGGTGATCTACACAATAAAAGCACCCAGTACATGCTGTAAAGTGACTGGTGTTTAGGACATCCAACCATAGAAAGCCTGCCGAACAAAGGGTTAGGAAGACCTCTACTTTTGTGTCAAAAGACACAATAACTTCTTCTCTACACCCGATGGCGGAACATAAGTGGAATGTAGACCCCTCAGGCTGCCTGGGGTGTCAGTAACCCCATTTCAGTACTGGCTTGGTTTATGTAGACCCATTCAACCTTTACTAGCAGGGAAAGCAGACCTTTGGGATGTCAGTAGCCCCGTTTCAGTTCTGACGTGGGTCTATCTAGACCTATTCAACCCAGGGAAAGCGGACCTTAAATTATGATGATGGTCTTACTATAAACTCCTGTGCATCTGCTTCATACATCTTTGTTAGCTAGTATGTGATACCGTTGCATCTCATGCGTACCCTATGTATTATATGGGGTACATGATATGAGATTCCTGCCAACTTATCTCATGCGTGCCCCATATATTATATGGGGTACACAGTATGGGATTTCTACCTACTTATTTCTGCATATTGAGCATAACCATATTCTTCTTGTCCTTGTTCAATGGGACTGGGGTCATCATCGTGCGTAGAACCTACCAAGTCCACCAGTGCCCTCCATTGCTGGTGGTCCGCCAGCCTCTTTGCATTCTTGAAGGTGGTATTGAGCCTCTGGAAATCTTCCTCAACATTTTAGCATTTAAACTGGCCATATCCGGCCTGAATTCTCTCAACCTTTTTCTGTTCAAACCGGCTGTAACTGACTGCTCATACTGATGTTAAGGTATTGTTCTCAAAATAAATAATATCAAAATCTTATAGATTTGATATTATTTGAGATAATTATGTAAGATAAAGCCTTTATCATGAAAAAATAATAGTAAATATAGAGTAATCATCATCATCATCATCATCATTTTACGTCCGCTTTTCCCTGCTTGCAAGGGTGGAACTGGTTCTGGCTTGATTTCTAACACCAACCTCATTTACAGTGAGTGCTGGGTGCTTTTTTTTCCTTGGCGCCTACACAACCACTTTACAGTGTGGGCTGGGTGCTTTTTGCTGTGGCACCTCCATGACCACTTTGCAGTGGAATGATAGGGACCCCAGTCCCTAGAATCTCATTTCTACAGCTGAGTAAACTGGAGCAATGTGAAATAAAGTAAGTAAATGTTAAAGGGTTAATCACATCCAATCATCTAGTGTAAGGCCTGCCATGGCGCTTCTTCCAGCCTGTAGCTGCTGCATCAAATGAGAGTAAGGCCCTGGTAGGATGATCTGGCAGGAGGTGGAGGGCATGTCTGAACCAGCGCATGCAACAAATGGCTATGAGGCAGGAGGTGTGCACTGATGCGTGTGCACATACAACTCTTTGTTGGAAATGTGGTGGTACCATCTTATGTGACCATATTCCAGGTAGTAATAGTGTTGTCTCATCTCCAGTTAAAACTTTTGCTTTTGACTTTAGACTTTGCTTCCACATTAGGAATTTCTTTTATATCTTTGAATAGATTCAGGTAAGGGAACTAGGTAATTGGCAGCTTCCACAAACAGTCGGTCTTAAACTGCTCCATTATGGCCAAGACAACTGTAATAAACAGATGAGGGGTGACTGAGATCCGAACCCCAATAGACACCTATCATCATCATCATTTAACGTCTATTTTCCACCTTTGCATGATTTAGATGGGTGTTCATGGTCATATGGATCTGTATTTTGACTTGGTTTCTAAGGCCGAATGCCCTTCTTAGCACCAATTATGTTACAGGGTGGATTGTGTGCTTTTTGTGATGTCACCAAAATGACCACTTAACATGTTGGACTGGGCACTATTTGTCATGTCACCAGCTCAACCACCTTACGGGGTGGACTGGGTACTTTTGTTGCTGTTGCACTGGATCAGCATAGAGGGTGGACCTAGATCATCGGAACTCATTGCTGACTCACATCATGGTTAAGGCATCTATCTATGTAGAGGGTTTGCACTGTTATCACAAGATTCCCATTTATGCCTGGTTTTCTTAGTGGCCAACAAACTACAGAGCATGGTATCTTGTGAATGGCTTTCTCCATGTTAACAAATGTGTTAGACATGTTTTGGGCATCATGAAAAGGGTTAGATAGGTTGTGCGTGTTATGAAAGGGGTTAGACAAGCTGTGGGTGTCGTGAAAGGAGTTTTACAGGTTGTGTGTGTCGTGAAAGGGGTTAGGCAAGCTGTGGGTGTCAAAAGGGGTAGGACAAATTGTAGGTGTCGTGAAAGAGGTTAACAGGTTGAAAGGTGTAGGACAAGTTGTGGGTGTTGTGAGGGTTTTAGCAACTTGGATATGGCATGAATGCAGTTAAACAAGTTGGGAATATCATAAAAGGTGTTAGACAACTTTTGAATACATTATATTGAGTTTTAAATACTTTCTATTGAGTAGAGAAAGAAAAAAACTATAACATGTGTATGTGTGTTGGTGATTTGTGCTGAATGTACAGCGTTGAAATGAAATGAGTTGTTTGTTGTTAAGAAAAGAAAAGAGAAACACTTTTAAATTCACCGAACCAAATCCAGACAATAGTTGTCACAGGCCAACTAAACTTAACCTAGTATTTACTTGTCTTTAACCATTCAGAAAATTGTATTTGGGTGTCTTCTAAATCCGCCTTCATTCAGATAGTAGTAACTTTATTGGAAACTTATTTTTAAGCCTTTTCATACGAATCCTGTTGAGATCATGACAAATTTTATTATACTAAACTGTTCACTTTAATGAATTTTATTTAAATTTAAACCCCTTCTCAAGAATTATATCTAAGAACTTTGTGTTGAGTTATGTTCCAAACGGCAGCTTAATAATAAAG
>OZ024761.1:19389212-19401712 GCA_964016885.1 Eledone cirrhosa
ATGTTGAGTGAGTGCATAGAAGTAGACAAAATTGTTACAGCATTGGACACAATGCCTTAATGAATTTGTTTTGGCAATTTATGTTCCTAGTTCAAATCCTGCTGAAGTTATCTTAACCTTTTATCCTTACTGGGTGGGTGGGGAGTCGATGAAATAAGCTTCTAACCAAATACTGGGGTAGATTGAAGTACCCCCATCCTCCTCTTTCCCAAATTGCTGGCCTTGTGCCTATATTGAAAGTGCATGGCCAAGTGATTAAGTTGTTGGGCTTACAATCATAACATTGGTTTTGATTCCTAGATCAGGTGGTGCTTTATGCTCTTGAGCAAAACACTTCATGTCACATTGCTCCAGTACACTCAGCTGAAAACGAGTACCAGCAGTGGAGTGGGATGGGGTAAGGGCTATTTAGCTCTGCAATTTCCATCTATCAAATTTAACCCACATGGCATCGGTCAACTTGAGACTATAGTAAAAGGCACTTACTTGCCCATGATTTCATACAGTAGAATTGATTTCCCCTCCAAACCATGTGGTTGCGAAGTAAATATCTCAACCTGACCGCGTTCACTATACAGTCAACTAAGTCCCTTAACCCTTTAGTATTTAAACCGGCTGTATCCGGCCAGAACTCTTTTCCCTTTTTGAAACCAGTAGTAACCAACACTGACATTAAGATATCGTTCTTAAAATGAATAATAACATCATCAAAATCTCATAGACTCGATATTATGTGAGATAAAGCCTTTACTATGAATATACAATAATAAATATAAAGTAATGTAAATGGTTAAAGGCAGTGTCCCAACATGTCCACAGTTTAATAACTGAAACCCTTAACCCTTTAGCATTTACATTACTCTATATATTCTGTTGTATTTTTATAGTAAAGGCTTTCATCATCATCATCATCATCATCATCATCTTTGTTTAACGTCCATCTTCCACGCTAGCATGGGTTTTGTCTTGCATAATTATCTCACATAATATCAAATCTATGAGATTGTGATGTTATTCATTTTGAGAACAATACCTTAATATCAGTATGAACAGCTGGTTACGGTCGATTTTACAGAAAGAGGTGAGAGAATTCTGGCCGGTTTAAATGCTAAAGGGTTAATAACTGAAACCCTTAAATGAGCATCATTTAGAATGTTAGGAGTGATGGGGGTGTTAGTGAAAGTACAGGGTGTTGACATGTAAGTTTTCAATGACCTAGGTGGGGGGAGAGGTACGTTTTTGTGGCATTGGTGTTTTTTGTTTGTTTGTTTTTATTTTCTGTTCCTTATTTTTTTTCTTCTCTCCCTGCATCTTCTAAGAAGTGGTTTAAGCAGTTGGCACGAGGAAGGGCATCCAGCCGTACAATGTTGCTCTAAACAGGATCCTATGATGAGAGTATGAAGCCTTTCATGAGGCTAACCCTTTAATTTAACAAAAAAAAAAAAATAATGCCTTAAAACACTTGTATACATACACGTACAACACACACACACACACACACACACACACACACACACACACACACACACACACACACACACACACACACACACACACACTTATATTAAGGCTAAAAAGTGAGTCCCGTAACTTTGGAGTTTTGCCTGTTTATCACAGGGTCATTTGGTGAAACCCCACACTAACAAGACTCACATTTTAGCCTTAATATAAATGAATATTAAAACCCTACTCTGGTGTTGAGTACTCCTTTCTCTCAGCCATCAACCACATGTATATATATATATATATATATATATATATATATAATAATGGTTTTGATTAATATCCAGTTATTTACAATTTGCTCAACTGATTCAATATATATATTAGAAAGAGTCTGGGCCCGATGGCTGAGCTCTTGCCATTTCAACAGCTAGTTCCAGACTAACTGGTTCAATCCTGATATATGTATATGACTAAAGGGGTTGGTACTAAGAAGGGCAGCTTAAACATTACATCAAAATGTATCCCATGATAAGTATAACTAAGTCTGTTGGTACCCGCCTTACTTTGGTGGTGGAGGGGGGTGGATGTATTTCTTTAAATACTCATTCTTGTATTTTCCTGCCTTGCTGTCATCATTTCAACTACTCAATGACAGAAGTTGTTTGTTTCTAAACTGAAAATATTCTGGTCTGAGACTGACATTATTAGACCAAAATAATCTTGTTAATTTACTATTAATATCTTTCACCTCATGAATCATTCTTAGCAACATATTCTTGAAAAGAACCAAACAGCATTACGACTGCATCTGTGTTTTACCCCCAATACTACAAATTTTCACAACGATGCGTCTACTAATAAAGATACAATAAACATTTCAATTAAGAAACCCATAGATATTTTCTGTTAAATCAATCCAAGATAAGTGTTTAAAAAAAAAACGATTAAATTCTCTTAAAATTCTATTAATTTCTCTTAAAAAATCTATTAATTTCTCATAATCTATTAGTTCCCCTTAAAAACCACCATTGATTTATCTTCAAAAATCTATTAATAAATGAACCCTACTAAATTCCTTTGAAATTAAGCCTGGCCTGTTAAATATCTTAGCTGTATCTTGATGTGTATATATTTATCACTTAACATTTTAAAATGTTAATCTGTCCTTAAATCTACAATATAAAACCATCACTTGCTGGTTGTTCATTTCAAGGGGAAGAGGATATTTTGTAGAATATTCTTTCTTGTAAGATATTATGATTAACAATACTTAACAAAAAAATATCTTTTTAAAATTTTAATAATTAAATTTAAAGAAACTACTTTTCAAAATCCTTATTCAGTTAAATTTAGCTTTTAATCTTTAGCACGCTAGTAATTTATATGAGTTGTTTCCCTTGGCACTACATTATCTATTAAGTGGAAATTACTCATATAGCGCCATGTGTCGTTCACAGCGTGCTGAAGGTTAAATAATCTCTGAAATAACAATAATTTATATTAAAAAAATAAATAAATAAAATGCCTTTTTTAACAAAAAAATTCTTAAATTTAAATTTAGCTTTAAATCTGTGATAATCGCAGACAGATTATTTTTCAAAGATTATATCTTTTCTTCAGTGCCATGCTTTTGCAAGACAGCTTGTAGAATGAATTAGAGAAATTTTCCTTCAGGTATGTTATTAATATATTTGAAATATCAGCTTGCTAGGTAATTTTCTCTTATCTTTCACAACATTAGATTGCCAATTTTACTTAGATACCAAAATATACATATTTATATAGAATATTTATTACATTATATTAATACCAAGACGAGATGAATTTTCATATTTTATATATATATATCTATGTCTGTATTTGCATATCTGTATATGCATATCTGTACATGTAGTTATGTGTATATATATGTATATTCCTTGTCATGTGTATATATATGTATATTCCTTGTCAAGTTTGTAAGCTACACCAATATAATGTTCCGACAGTCTAACTTTAACATTGCTTAACCCTTTTGTTACCAAATTTCTAAATAGAAGAAAATGGTTAAATCAACAAGTTAGTGATCATAGAACCAGGTGTGGTTTGGTATTAAAAGTCTTAACCCTTTCATTACCATATTTGGTAATGGAATCCATTATTTATGATTTCCTAGTAATTAAAAAATGTTTTTGCTAATCAAAAATTTGAAGGGAGCTGAACTTAGCAATGGTTCTTGCATAAAATTATGATGGAAGGTTTTATATATATAATCTCAAAATTAAATGTTGAATTAAAAACTCAAAATAGTCCCCTATAATCAAATTAGCTCAAGGAAAAAATACCCGAGCCGTTTATGACACAGTAAAGAGAGAACAACAACACACACATATATCAATCACATTTTATGTGATGATGATTATTAGTACAGATTAAAGTTTAAGCAAAGAACCGCTGCTTTCACCCTATTACGGGATCTTCTGAAGATCTGTGATTGAAAATGACTTTATAAAAAAAGGTATAAAACTTTATATTCAGACATATATTGTACAAATTACCACAATTATATGGTCATTTCTTTAAAAATTATAGACTTTTGATACACCCTGTAATTATCAATATATTAAGTTGGTGTGAGGAACATAACTTGATAAAAGACATATATAGTGATATATCGAGCTGGGTTTTTTTACATAAAAATTATGGTGGAATGTTTTTAGTTCATATTGTGGTTTCAGGCAGTTTGGTATCAAAAGGGTTGATAAATAATTTTAATGCTTACTATTGGTCAAGCTTTTTTTTAAAACTTTTTTTCTCAATTTAATACTCATGGGTCTCACTCTCCCTGCTTATTAAATTTTGATAATCTGTCTCTGGCGAAATTTTATTTTAAGTGGTAGCATTCCTGTGACAATTTTCTTCAGACCTTAAAAAATAATTGTACATTACAAGAAATCCCATATGTTATAAAATAAATAGGATGGGTTGGTGGTCTCAATATGTAAATTTAATGACTAATTCTGTTTTTTTGTTTTTTTAAATAAATCAATGGAGACACCCTAGACAAATTGCTGATTTTCCATCCCTTCCCCCTGTCGGGCTTATTCGAACTCAGCCTACTATTTGGGACCCAAGAGTAATTCTTTAAACTCTCTACATCTAATCTATATCTAATGGCTTTTACAGGTGCTGGCCGTATAATTTTCAAAAAAATTTCTATATTAATTTTATCGATCTTTTAAAAAATATAAAAGCCCTTTTCTTCAGCTACTCTCACTTGGTAAAAAAGGCAAATTTATTATTATTGGGGTCTGTAGTGCGTTGGACAAAATGCTTTGCAGCCTTTAGTTCCAACCCCTTTTACTTTCAGAGTTCAAATCTTGCTGGGGTCAACTTTGCCTTTCATCCTTCTGAGGTCGATAAAATAAAGTACCAAGCAAGTACTGGGGTCAATTTTATCGACTTTTCCTTTACCCACAAATTGCTGCCCTTGTGTACTTAGTTTAGATATCATCATCATCATTATTGGCAGTATTGGTAGAGGGTCGGATGCCATGCTTTCTAGCATAGTTACGTTCCTTTATGTTCTGAGTTCAAATCGTGTTGAGGTTAACTTTGCCTTTCATCCTTACGGGGTCGATAAAATAAAGTACCAGTAATGCACTGGGTAATAGTTGGCCTTGTGCTAAAAGTAGAAACAATTATTTTATTATTCTCCTTTCCCCTAAAATTGCTGGCATTGTACCAAAATTACAAACTACCCACCGAGGTTAACTTTGCCTTTCATCCTTACGGGGTCGATAAAATAAAGTACCAGTAATGCACTGGGTAATTGCTGGCTTTGTGCTAAAAGTAGAAACATTATTATTAGTGTTGGGAGGACGGTATATTGTCAGTAATTGGTAGAGCGTCAGACACCATGGTACACAGTATAGTTACAATTCTTTGCATTCTGAGTTCAAGTCCCATCAAGGTTAGCATTGTCTTTCTTCATTATGTCCCCTCCTCCAAAATTGAAAATTGTTGGCCTTGCACCTAAATGAGAAACCATTAAGCAGGTGAATTGATAGTGTTGGTAGAGCGTTGGACAATATGCTTTGTGGTGCATAGTTACACTGCTTTATGTACTGAGTTCAAATTCCGTGATGTTAACTTTGCCTTTCATCCTTACAAAGTCGATAAAATAAAGTACCAGTAACACAGTGGGGTCGATTTGATCGACTTTCTCCTGCCCCTAAAATTCTTGGTCTTGTGCTTAAATCAGAAACCATTATTATGCTAGGTGTAGGGCAGTGGATTAATAGTATTGTAGAGTGTCGGTCAATATGCTTTACATTCCAAGTTCAAATCCTGCCGAGGTTAGCTTTGCCTTTCATCCTTACAGAGTTGATAAAATAAAGTAGTACCAGTAACATAGTGGGGTTGATTAAATCGACTTTCTCCTAAAATTCTTGGCCTTGTGCCTAAATCATTATTACGTTAGGTATAATTGTTATATGGTAAAAAATAAAAATAATAAAGCACAAATATCTTGGTTTTAACTTTAACCCTTTAAAAAAAACCACTTCCACTACACAAGAGATTATCGGACTATTTTTCTCTTCTTCTGTTAAACCTTGGCCAGTATTCGAGATCTAGAAACATTCATTTTCTGAATTTACCAAATTCTGCCACCCACTTTTTAAACATTTATTCCAACTAATTATTTAAACTATATATAACTAAAACTTTTAAGAACTCAATTTCTCTTTTAAATTAAAACCATAAATTTTCTTTTTTAAACATGTATTTTAAACTAAAATTTTAAAGTAGTTATTTTTTAGATTAAAATCATAAAAATATTTTTTTTCAGCCAAGTATTTGAGGTTAGTTTTAAAAAATGTATTTAAACTGGTTTTTGAATAAATGAAACTTTAAAGTAATTTGGGAGTCACAATTCAAAAGATTAAAACCTTTAAAAAAAAACTTTTTCAAACAAGTTTTTTTTCAAATATTTAGGGGTTATTTAAAAAAGAATTTAAACCATTCAAATTTAAAAAAAACGTATTTAAACTAGATTTCTATACGTAAAACTGCCAAGTATTGGGTAGTTACATATTTTAAAAGATTTTTTTAATGGTTTAATTTATAAAAAATATTAGAACTAGATGTCTAACTAAAATTTAAAATTTTCAAGTTATTTGGGAGTTAAAAACTGTTTTCTTTTTTTTTTTACTCCAAATATTTGAGAGTTTTACTATGTTTAAAAAAAATGTAAAACTATTTCAAAATGTTTTTAATGCTTTGAAAATTTAGGAGTTAAAAATGGATAATTCTATCCTAAATTAATCTGTCTTAAATAATAATAACAACAATAAAAGATTTAAGTAACAAACAAAATAAACCAAATTCTAATTTTAAATATTGTTTTAACAGATGTCTCGATTCTTGGATTGATGTCTTTCAGAACACTGACCATTGTTCAATCGCAAAATAATATATATATATATATATATGTCTGTGTGTATGTATGTATATATATATATATATATATATATATATAGAAAAAGTTCAGCATAAAGTACAAACAGACAACAACCCTCCCCACCTATATATGTATTGAGATACCGCCCTTCCCCTCCGCAACTATTCAAACATTATATATATACATCTATATATGGTGAGACACATTTTTCAATAAATGTTTAACTCAAAATTCAAAATATACTCTAAATCTTTCTTTTCCACTTGTATTTTGTTTTATCAGCGTTGAGATTTGTCATATTAACCCTTTAGCATTTAAACCGGCCGTATTCGGTCAGAATTCTCTCCCTGCTTTCTGTTCAAACCGGCCATTACCAGCCGCTCATACTGGTGTTAGGGTATTATTCTCAAAATAGATAATATCAAAATCTCATAGATTTGATATTATGGGATAATTATGTGAGGTAAAGCCTTTACCATTAAAATATAATAGTAAATATAGAGTAAATGCTAAAGGGTTAAAAAAAAATTTTCAATTTTAATTTTATGCTATAAAAAACCCTTAAAAATCCCCCAAAAGGTGATACCTATTTGTATACATATAGATATATAGATATGTATATGTATATATATTGATATATTTGGATATATCTATCTAAAACTTTTCTTTTCTTGTGTCACCAACAGAACCACTTTACAGGGTGGACTTTGTGAATTTTTTTTTTTTGTTGTGGCAGCAGCATTATAAGAGATGAGATGTGGAGTCTGTCAATCGTTATATATATATGTCTACCAAGAAACATCGATATATATTTCATATGTATTGATTGAACCTAAAATTAGCTTAGATACATGTGTGCGTGTGTATGGAGGGGGAATATCAGGTGTTGTGTTGGTGAATTTTGGGAAGCATGACCCCGACAATTAACAACTGATGCAGGTAGTTTGTTCCATGCTTCAGCAACTCTGAGCGTGAAAGAATGTTTCTGAAAGTCATGTGAATTGAGGAGGATTGTTGTTGGGTGAAGAAATGTCAGTAGTTTCAAGTGGAAGGACATGGTGGCAGAGGAAGACACTGAGAAATGTGAGAAGCTGTAGAAGTGGTGATGGCTGGTCTCAATATACTGAGACATTTCAAAGGATAAGAAGAAATGGAGAAATTCTGTACTGGTGGGGACTTGACTAACCCAGCGAACCCTGGGTAAATGAATGAAAAACTCTTGATTGTTGGGCTTACATTTAATAAAATATATCTACACTCCACTCACATTTAATAAAGCATATGTACACTCCACTCATTTAATATATTATATCTACATCCCACTCACATTTAATTTTAAAAAATACCTACACTCCACTTACTTTAAAAATTATCTACACTTCACTTACTATAAAAATTATCTACATTTCACTTACTATAAAAATTATCTACAATTCACTTACTATAAAAATTATCTACATTTCACTTACGTATGAAAAATATTTACACTTATATATAATAAATGGTATCTACACTCCACTTACATTTAATATATATATTTACAGCAGTTGAGTTTCACTAGTTGAGTAACTAATCTATTCATCAGTTACTTGGTTGGTTGTCAAATTAACTGTCAAAGCTCTTTTGTCACCCCTGTAACCTTAATGACTCATCTTTGACCCCCATAACTCCTGATGGAGTTGTAGGGGTGCCATAGTGTCATATGGTATTTCTTGGACATTTTAAAATCTGGCGGTCCTTATCCCTCTCCAGGTCTGAACACAGCAGATTTCTTCCAGTGAAGAATAGAGTAAGAGAAAGGAAGTAATAAAGAGCTATAGAGGAAGAATCGACCCCAGTACAAGACTGGTATATTTGAGTGTGTGTGTGTATGGAAATACAAATGGTTAAGGTGTTTAACTTACAATCATAAAGTTATAGGTTCAATTCCTGGACAGGATGCTGTGTTGTGTTCTTGAACAAAACACTTTATTTCATGTTGCTCCAGAACACTCAGCTAAGAGTGTGTACCAGTATTAGCTGGGGAATTTAATTCTGCAATATACCGGCATCCTGTCCAGGGAGGGTCTTGTACACTCAGTCACTTAACACCAAGGAAACCAGGGTAACCTCTGTCCTGATCAATCTTTGTCTTAGGACAGATTTTTAACTAACTGTATCATGTGTTGATCAGCTGCCTCGACTTATAAACGGGGTTTGGAATTTTTGCCCATTTCTCGGACATAAAATAGGGTGAGGTCAACTTATATTCGAGTATATACGATAATAAAAACAAGAGAAAAAAACCCCATAAAATTTGAGGACATTCGTGTTTTTAATATAACATGCTTGAAAGAACTCTGTAGCCATGTGTGAGAAGCTGTGGTTGTTGTCAAGCAATGGCATTATTTGTTTCAGGTCCTGAGGAGAAACACCAACAACAGACGTTCAAACCAATATCAGGTAAGGTAAAACTTTGAGTTTTAGTAAATTGAAAACAAGACAAGACTCTCCTGCCGTCAGCAAGTTCGACGTGAAACAAAAACAGCAGAGAAATACTCGTCGAACTATTCTCGGGCCACAAATAATAGGGGATAATTTTTCTAGGTTTTCTTGCTTAATTTTTTTTTTTTTAAACATTGCCTCGGAGCTCTAAATCTCAGTCATTCGTGACCGAAGGGGTCTTTACCCTTTACTACTACGTCCCTTCTCCGCGCACATATACAACACCCGTACTAAATTTTCGCAGCTTAATCGGTAGAATCGCTTATTAAGGAGTTAGTTTTAAGTTTTGTTTTATTTAAAATAAAAACTAAAGCTTAAGCTGAAATCTTTGTCAGCCATTTACATAAGGGGACGTTACTACATTACTTAGTGGAGTTATCTCCCCTCCTGTCGGCTGAAAAGTTCATGACCAGATTAGGAAGGAGTGATATGCATCAATTTCAACTCTTCTTTTTAATAACTACATTGTTTCTTTCCAGGGACAATAGTGAGAAATAAATCTCTTTTAGTCATTCTATGAGAGTATCTTGGTCAGATTATGGACTTTTCAGCCGATCCTCGTATCTTCCTTAAATACGAGGGCTGTTCGTGTGTGTGTGTATTCACGATTATTTGTTTGTGTCTGTGTGTGCGTGTTGTTCTTCCTGTCTTCTTATGTGTCATTCATGTCCTTCTCACTCTCTCTCTCTCTACTTATCTATCTGTATGCCTCTGTAGGTATGTGTCTTCCTTTATCTTGTGAAGGCGCGTGACTTATTGGTTAGGGAATTGGATTCGCAATTGTGAGGTTGCGAGTTCGATTCCCGGACCGGACCGGGCGATGCATTATACCCTTGAGCAAGACACTTTATTTCCCGTTGCTCTTCCTGCCAAGAGTTGCGACTGGCAGATAGTATCAGCGATGGAAAGACCAATAGAAACATTGTTTCCTTGGTTTGATTTGATGAGTTCCACCTCACTCGGTTACAAATAAGGTCAGATCTTGTTGATCGCCCTAAAGAAGTATATCTCCCCTACCTCTCTTTCTACATGCACACGCCATTAAATACTGGACGTGTAGTTCCCACCACCACCACCACACTGCCCCCTCCCCAACCTTTTTACTTTTACTGTAACTCCTGATGGAATCGTAGGGGTGCCGTATTGACTTACTCGTAAGGCATTTCTTGGGTATTTTAAACCTGGCGGAACACATCCCCTCTCCATGACTGAATATAGTAAATTTCTTCAACAGAAATATAGAAAGTGAGAGGGGGGGAGGGAGAAAGAGATATAGAGTGGAAGAATCGACCCAATACGTGACTGGTACTTTTTTGCTCGACCTCGTAAGAATGAAATGTAAACTTGACCTCGGCGGGATTTGAACTGAGAATGAAGAGAGCAGAAACGAATACCACAAAGCACTCTATCTGACGTTCTAATGCAACGGTTCTCAAACTAAGAAGATTTGGAATTAATGCATGCAAGATTTCAGAGCTCTAGCATCACTCCTTCATAGTCAGCCTATGACCAATATACTCTCATGGAATGACCAAATGGGGTTTATTTTCCAACATAGTCCCTGGAAGAAAACAATCCAGAGTTATTAATAAGAAGAGTTGAAATTAAGGCATGCAAGATTTCACAGCTCCAGCATTAATCCATTTATAGTCAGCCTATGAACTTCTCAGCCGGCTCTCGTACCATTGCGAAACGGGAAAATTGTGATGCTAATGTGGCCTTTTGCCTTCCCCCGGTCCATTCCCACGGCTTCGAGCTGCAATGGGAAGCCAGCAGCGCCCAAGCTATACTTAATGGTCTCGCTGAGAGCGGCTTGGTAGTGGTGGTAAGGAAGCGACCAGCCTTGTAACGGAAGAACAGTGTGGGTGAAGGCCGAAAACATCCCCGGTGTACCACAGAGTATTTCGTGTTGCTTGGAGATCCAAATTATTTTAGCTTGGAGATTCTGTTGAAGACCAGTTTAAGAAAAGGCAAGCTTCAGTTGAGTTTTGATGCCAAGATCCGTCAGTTCCCACCTCATGATTTGTAAGTACCAATTGCTTACTCTTTGTGGAGGAGCGCAAGGATCCTCCATCACCACTACTACCCCATCCCCCACCATCGTCACCATTAACACCTCCACCACCATCATCATTTAACACCACCACCACCACCATGGTACCTACTGTTTGTCTACAGTAGAAGGGATCTGTGGATGTGGGAGTGGGTATGCATTTATGTATGTACATGTGTGTGTATGTATGAATGTACGTATACACATGCATACATATGTACGTATGTATATATATATATACAATCATATAGTTATATAATTGTTTTATATGAATAAATATATTTTTTCCGTTTACATATATATGTATGTATTTATATATGCGTATATATATATATATATATGTGTGTGTGTGTGTGTGTATGGAGAGAGAGGAGGAACTTAATGGATATTCTACACTGACGGATATATGTAGAAAGAAGGAGATAGAGATAGACAGGATCGCTGGTTTGTAGAAGGAAGGGGTCCAGAAATAGACAGACGGATAGATATAGATATATATATAGAGAGAGAGAGAATTTACAGGGGAGATAATCGTTTTGGATGTGCTACAGTACTCTGCCGCTAGGTGGCTCAAATGACACTATTGAATGGCAATTCCAGCGACACTGCTATGTCACTGTGAATGACACAGATCCCTCTTTCCCTCTGCCTTTTCCATTGGTTTTAGCCTGGTTCTGGACAGGGAAGCTACACCTTCCTGTGAATAACCTCCGAGGGAAGTATATATATATTTATATTTATTTATATCCATTTAATATACAGACCCCCTTTGAAACTAGCAACACTCTGAGACATGGTTTGCCTCGCATGGAAACGGAGCTTCATATAAAATGGTCCAAAGATACGTGCTGACGACGTGAAATGTCTTCGAAAGCCAACCAAGATGACTGCCGATCGGCACCAAAGAACGTTTGTGTTACTTCTCGCTGTTTAGCTGTGATTTTGAGTCCAACAAAAACACAATTTGTCCAGGCTGACGGACCCGGCTCGGCGAGTTCAGCAGGTGTTTCTACGGGCGTATACAGTAACAGCAACACTAACACAACTACAGCCACTACCACAGCAAGCTTCACT
>OZ024761.1:19406712-19411712 GCA_964016885.1 Eledone cirrhosa
CTCTCTCTCTCTCTCTCTCTCTCTCTCTCTCTCTCTCTCTCTCTCTCTCTCTCTCTCTCTCTCTCTCTCTAGCCTGAAGAATGTATAGCTGAAAAATCTGTACTCTATCTAAGTTCAAATCAGAGTCAATCCATGAAACTTAATTTAATAATGTATAAAGATCATATATATATATATATATGGAAATTATATATATGTTTATGTGTATAATATATATATATATAATACTTATCTAGATAGATGTGTTTATATATATAAATGTGTGTATGTATGTATATATATTTGTGTATATATAATATTTAACACACACACACACGTGTGTGTGTGTGTGTATATATATATATGTGTGTGTGTATATATACATGTGTACGTGTATGTATATATGTGTGTGTCCCCTGTAATCTATCCATCAGTATTTATTTTCTCCCAACAAAATAAATCATCTTCTCCACAAGTGAAGAAGGGAACTCATGGAATGGGTCCCTGACTCTAGTCTCAAGCCAGTGTCTGCTACAGATAATATTGGATTCTTCACTCTTTCCTCCTCTCCTTCCTTCTTCCCTCTTATTCTATCTCTACTGCCTTCTCCCTCCCTCCCTCCTCTATCTCTATGACCTTCTCACCCTCCCTCCTTCTCTATTACCTTCTCCCCCCTCCCTCTACATCTATCTCTGGTCACAACCTCTTCCTCCTCCTCCTCCCTCGCTGTCTTTACAACTACTATTACCACCACCACCTCTGCTTATACTATGATCACAAACAACACCACCACCACCACCACCACTCTCCCCAGTTTTACTACTACTACTACTACTACTACTCTCCAGAATTTTACTACTACTACTACTACTACTACTGCCACCACTACAACCACTCTCCCCAGTTTTACTACTACTACTACTACTACTATTATATTTGCCTTTATTACTCTTACCACCACCACCTCTGCCTTTCCTACTACTACCACCTAGCTGCCTATACTACAATCACAAACACCACCAACACCCTGGCTCCACTACAACCACTACCATTAACACCTCACCTCTACTACAAAGACCACTTATTCCTTACACCACCAACACCTCTGTCATCCTTGTCTCTGCCTCCACCATCACCACCATCACTCTGCCTCTACTATCACCACCATCACTCTGCCTCTACCATCACCACCATCTATTCCTTTTCTCTCACTACCTCCCCCATCACCAACACTCCCCCATATTTTCCCCACCTTGACTACTACCAACACCACCACTGTCTCTATTACATTTTCTACCAACCCAACACCTATACTACTTCCACTATAATCAACACCAATATCTCCATCCCTCGCACTACTGCCAGTATCAACACCACCTCATGTCATCTGTTCCACTTGTTCAACAGTCTCTAAACACCACCAACCCCTCATGTCATCTTTTATACTGTTCAACACTTTCTAAACACCACCAACCCCTCATGTCATCTTTTCCACTGTTCAACACTCTCTAAACATCACCAACACCTCATGTCATCTTTTCCACTGTTCAACAGTCTCTAAACACCACCAACACCTCATGTCATCTTTTACACTGTTCCACAGTCTCTAAACACCACCAACACATCAAGTCACCTGTTCCAATGTTCAACACTCTCTAAACACCAGCAACACCTCAAGTCATCTGTTCCAATGTTCAACACTCTCTAAACACCACCAACCCCTCATGCCATCTTTTCCACTGTTCAACAGTCTTTAAACACCACCAACACCTCATGTCATCTGTTCCAATGTTCAACAGTCTTTAAACACCACCAACACCTCACGCCATCTTTTCCACTGTTCAACAGTCTTTAAACACCACCAACACCTCATGTCATCTGTTCCACTGTTCAACACTCTCGAAACACCACCAACCCCTCATGTCATCTGTTCCACTGTTCAACACTCTCTAAACACCACCAACACCCCATGTCATCTTTTCCACTGTTCAACAGTCTTTAAACACCACCAACATCTCATGTCATCTGTTCCACTGTTCAACACTCTCTAAACACCACCAACCCCTCATGTCATCTGTTCCACTGTTCAACAGTCTCTAAACACCACCAACCCCTCAAGTCATCTTTTCCACTGTTCAACACTCTCTAAACACCACCAACACCCCATGTCATCTTTTCCACTGTTCAACAGTCTTTAAACACCACCAACACCTCATGTCATCTGTTCCACTGTTCAACACTCTCTAAACACCACCAACCCCTCATGTCATCTGTTCCACTGTTCAACACTCTCTAAACACCACCAACCCCTCATGTCATCTGTTCCACTGTTCAACACTCTCTAAACACCACCAACACCTCATGCCATCTTTTCCAATGTTCAACAGTCTTTAAACACCACCAACCCCTCATGTCATCTGTTCCACTGTTCAACACTCTCTAAACACCACCAACACCTCATGTCATCTTTTACACTGTTCCACAGTCTCTAAACACCTCAAGTCACCTGTTCCAATGTTCAACACTCTCTAAACACCACCAACACCTCAAGTCATCTGTTCCACTGTTCAACACTCTCTAAACACCACCAACCCCTCATGTCATCTGTTCCACTGTTCAACACTCTCTAAACACCACCAACCCCTCATGTCATCTGTTCCACTGTTCAACACTCTCTAAACACCACCAACACCTCATGCCATCTTTTCCAATGTTCAACAGTCTTTAAACACCACCAACACCTCATGTCATCTGTTCCACTGTTCAACACTCTCTAAACACCACCAACCCCTCATGTCATCTGTTCCACTGTTCAACAGTCTTTAAACACCACCAACCCCTCATGTCATCTGTTCCACTGTTCAACACTCTCTAAACACCAGCAACACCTCAAGTCATCTTTTCCACTGTTCCACAGTCTCTAAACACCACCAACCCCTCATGTCATCTGTTCCACTGTTCAACAGTCTCTAAACACCAGCAACACCTCAAGTCATCTTTTCCACTGTTCCACAGTCTCTAAACACCACCAACCCCTCATGTCATCTGTTCCACTGTTCAACAGTCTCTAAACACCAGCAACACCTCAAGTCATCTTTTCCACTGTTCCACAGTCTCTAAACACCACCAACCCCTCATGTCATCTGTTCCACTGTTCAACAGTCTCTAAACACCAGCAACACCTCAAGTCATCTTTTCCACTGTTCAACACTCTCGAAACACCACCAACCCCTCATGTCATCTGTTCCACTGTTCAACACTCTCTAAACACCACCAACACCCCATGTCATCTTTTCCACTGTTCAACAGTCTTTAAACACCACCAACATCTCATGTCATCTGTTCCACTGTTCAACACTCTCTAAACACCCACCATGTCCTGTTCTTAACTTATTTAGTATTTACTTAATCCGTTTAAGCTTGGGCTGTGTAAAGCTAGTAAATCATGACAGATTAGGGTTTCTAATATATATATATATAGGTGTGTGTATGTGTGTGTGTATACTGGATGTCCCAAAAAATGTATTTTCACTTTGATTACCTGCACAGGCAATATTTATTAGAATACTGTTGAAGTGTGTATACATTTTTATATATATATATATATATGAAGAAAAAAAAAGAGAAGAATCAAAAAGAAAGTAAAAGCTCTAAAAGGGAGGAGAAGGGGATGAAAGGAGAGATAAAAATCTGTTAAATGTTTCTGTTGTTAAATCTATAGCCTTCCTCAATTGAAAGATCGTATTTATGGTTGGTGGTGGGAGATCCTTCAAAATTTATTGCAACTTGCTAAGCCATTTTTTTTTAAAGGCCAGGTTTTACATGCCCCTTTACCCACCATTCTTTCTCTCCCTCTCTTTACAGCTTGTCCATCTACCCCCCACTCTCTCACTCTCCCTCTCTTTACAGCTTGTCCATCTACCCCCCCCCACTCTCTCTCCTCTCTTTACAGCTTGTCCATCTACCTCTCATTCTCTCTCTCTCTCTTTCTACCCCCCACTCTCTCATTCTATCCCCCACTCTCTCATTCTACCCCCCACTCTCTCAGTTTTTACACCTCGTCCTTTATCTCCCATTCTCTCTCTCTCTCTCTCTCGACCATTTATCTCCTATTCTCTCTCTTTACTCCTTATCCATTTACCTCCCATTCTCTCCCTCTCCACCTTGTCCTTCTACCTCATATTCTCTCTCCACTAGTCTACCTCTCTCTTTCTCCACCAACTGTTCTCTCCCTCTCTCTCCATCCACTAGTCTACCTCTCTTTTTCTCCACCAACTGTTTTCTCCCTCTCTCTCTCTCTCCATCCACTAGTCTACCTCTCTTTTTCTCCACCAACTGTTTTCTCCCTCTCTCTCTCTCTCTCCATCCACTAGTCTACCTCTCTCTTTCTCCACCAACTGTTCTCTCCCTCTCCTTACCCACATTTCTCTCTGTTTTTACACCATATTCCTTTACCTCTCATTCGCTCTCCCCACCCACCTTTCTCTCTCTCTCTCTCTCAGATTGGTACATCACTGTTTCCCTTACTAATACCCTGCCTGTGTTCAGGTACGATATAATACACTGCCCTAAAAAAAAAGAGAGAAACTGTCGAGATGGGTGGCAAAGTGGAAAGACTAGACAGGTGGGGAGGGTGGAGAGAGAGAGAGAAAGAGGGAGACAGGAGGGGAGGGTGGAGAGAAAGAGGGAGACAGGAGGGGAGGGGAAACTCTACCTTCCAAACTCAGGTGCTTTGTTTTTACCTCCTTTTTTCAACAACAGTTGTTATAACCAAGATCTTACTGTTGCTGTTGGTAATGTTGGTGGTGTTGGTGTTGGTGCTGTTAGTGTTGGAAGTGGTGGTGGTGGTGGTACTGTTGGTGGTGCTGTTGGTGTTGGTGGTGTTGGTGTTGGTGCTGTTGGTAATGTTGGTGGTGTTGGTGTTGGTGCTGTTAGTGTTGGCGGTGGTGGAAGTGAAGATGTTGGTGGTGGTGGTACTGTTGGTGGTGTTGTTGGTGCTGTTGGTGTTGCTGTTGGTAATG
>OZ024761.1:19416712-19434212 GCA_964016885.1 Eledone cirrhosa
AAAGAAAGAAAGAAAGGAGATACACATTAGTCACACTTGTTTGTTTTTATTCATATTATGTCTCGACAAGTGCATATATGTATGTATGTGTACACACATACATACATATACACGTGTGTGTGTTTGTGTACGTACACACACATACACACGTGCGTATGTATGTGTATACGTGCATGCACCCGAACACCCGCACACTCAATCATATATGTGTGTATGTATATATATATATACATACATGCACAGATAGAGAGCAGTGCTAAAGTGGGATCCTCGGTTGCGTAGAAATAAATATATCTATATCTATATATGTGGGTGGGTGTATATATGTGTGTGTGTGTGTGTGTATATATGTGTGTGCTTGTGTGTGTATATATATATATGGTTGTGCTTGTGTGTATATATATGTATGTATCTATTACACACACACACACACACACACACATATATAGGGGTGTGCTTGTGTGTATATATATGTATGTATCTATTACACACACATACACACACACATATATATATATATATATGGGTGTGCTTGTGTGTATATATATGTATGTATCTATTACACACACACACATACACATACATATATATATGTATATAAGTGTGGTGTGTAATAGATACAGACGGCTGAACACAAGAAAATAGAGTCTAGTAATACAATCTACTAAACATGCAAGGCAAGGACGGGTAAACACGCAAAATACACCAAGAAGTACAAATATTTGTATTTTATATATATGTGTGTGTAGGCGGTATACCGGGCGAAACATATGTAAAATGTAATAAATATATATATGATGCAACACTGATTCTTTGTTCCTTATATATTAATACTATATATATATATATATATTGTTATATTTGGGGAGGGTCATATTGTTATAATATAATGCCAGAAATAATAATAAAACACACTCACTGTTTGGTTTAGATTGGTTTTCGCTTCTGTATCTTTTAAATCTCCATAGTTAATTTATCTGGCACTCAGTGTTTATCATTGATTGACCAACGGTTAAAAATACAGATACAAATATATATATATATATGTATATATAATCTGTCAAAGTTCTTTCGTCACACATCTGTGACATCATCAGTGGTAGTATTATTTCCTCTCGTTGTATTGTAATGTCTACGCCATTTACACACGCACACACACACACACACACACACACACACACACACACACACACACACACACACACACACACACACACACACACACACACACACACACACACACACACACACACACACACACACACACACACACACACCACCACCACCACCACCACCACCACCACCACCACACACAAATGTGATGAATCAAAACACCATATATGTTTGATTTTTGTGTTTCTCAATAAACATCCTCAATATAGACTTTGTCCAGAGCTATAACAATTGAAATGTAAGATATATATATATATATATATATATATATATATATATATATATATATATATATATATATACAGAGAGAAGGAACCATATATCTGAGAGAATACACAATAATGTATATATACAAAGCACATATTTCAAAGGAAAATATGTGCGCTAGATGGAATACACATATCTTTTACATTTTAGGCACTTTTCCCAATTCCACCCCGCCCGACCCTCCAATCTATGTAATTTCTCATTCTTTCTTCTGATGAAGGACTAGCGCCAGAAATGTCAAGACCCTTTTCCTGCTATTTCAAGCGTTAACCTAATATATTCCTTCCATGTACTGTACCGATTGTGTTGTTATTTCTGTTTACCTTTTAAACACACACATATATCATTTATGTTAGGTTATATATATATATATAAATATATATATGTGTGTGTGTGTATATATATATATAATGTGCTTATAATAATTGTTTCTAGTTTAGGCACAAGGCCAGCAATTACTCAGTGCATTACTGGTACTTTATTTTATCGACCACCGTAAGGATGAAAGGCAAAGTCAACTATAATAATTAAAATAACTTGCTGTTGGAGGACATTCTTCTGGGAAGGAGTCAGTAATTAATTGATTTAGCTTTATAAGCGCATTAAAATTATATACTGGCTCTGCTTGATCCTATCATAGCATTGAGCTAAAACAACACGTTGTACATGAAGAAAACCTATTCTTTACTCTCATAAATATTAGTATTATTAGAGTTACGGCCCTTTACAATCTGAGTTCAAATCCCGTCGAGGTTAACTTTGGCTTTCATCCTTACAGAGTCGATACAATAAAGTACCAGTAATGCACTGGGGTTGATTTAATCGACTTTTCCCTCCCACCAAAATTACTGGCCTTTATCGACCCTGTAAGGATGAAAGGCACAGCTGACCTCGGCGAGATTTGAACTAAAAACATAAAGGGCCATAACTCTGTAATGATATATACATATATATATATATATATACATGGTGGCTGCCAACTCGTTTTCGAGTACGGCCACTACTTTATATCCATGTAGGAGAACTCCTACCGAAGCGCTGAACGAGTGTGAGTTCTTAGTCCAGCCAACGACTTGAAAACTCTGGTACAAACACTACACTTGTGACAATTATTGACACATAGTGCTGGGCCCATGGTACCATGTGACGACAGGTGCAGAGAGATCTCCAGATACAAAGCAATGCCTGTGCCGTGAAGCTTTTATAGTGAGCAAAGGCACTGCACAAAGCCAGTCCCACTCTCTTAACCAAGATGATATTTACCAAAAAGAAGAACAAGTCAACATCATATACATACATACATACATACATACATGCATGGATACTTGAGGTGTAAAACACAGACCATAGAGGGGATAAACCACTCAAAAAGCCTGGCATGGAGTTCCGACAAGTTTATGACATCACACCTTGAGGGATATCTCTATGCAATACAGGAACAAGAACTCCCTACCAAATATCTGCTGCACAAAAGAGGAGGGCCAGCAGCTGACAATAAGTGTAGGCTATGTAAAACAAAGATCGAGGATGTAAGCCACATTGTTGCCAGCTGCGAAAGAATGTCATCTCGCTGCTACCTCCCCAAGAGACACGATGGGATAGCTAGAACCATCTGGAATGCACTTCGGAAAACAAAATTAACAACAAACGAGGAAGAATATATTGAGACAGATGGCACTAAGGAATACTGGTGGAACCTGAAAATAAAAAATGCCACCAAATTAAAGCACAACCGGCCTGATATTGTTGTTTGGGACCACACATAGAAAACGTGTTCTGTTGTGGAGATCAGCTGCCCACTTGATGTAAACGTTGTCAGAAAAATACAGGAGAAGGAGGACATCTACGGACCATTGATGAGGAGTTTACAAATCCAGTATCCAAGATACACCTTTAGCTTCATACCCATCATTATTGGTGCTACGGGTTATATACCAACCCGCTTGGACCAAAGTATGACTGAACTTGGATTTGCGGACAAAAAGCGCAGCTCCCTAATTCATAGTCTGCAAATGGCTGCGATAGCTGGCACCTTCAAAATTTGCAAAACATTCTTGCGATTCAAGGGATGACAATTTCTTTTCATTTACAACCTTGCCACCAGGAAGGTGGCCGGTCAAAAAAATATACTCGAAATTAAGAGAAAGAGATAATATACATACATACATATATATACATACATATATACATACATATACATATATATACATATATATACATACATATATACATACACATACATATACACATACATACATACATACATACATACATACATACATACATACATACATACATACATACATACATACATACATACATACATACATACATACATACATATAGATACATACATACATATAGATACATACATACATATAGATACATACATACATATAGATACATATATATGTATATATACATATAGATACATACATATATATGTGTATATACATATGACAGAGAGAGAGACTTGTGCTCGTATTGAACACGTGAATGTATATTGTAATAAGATACCAGGCGGCAGCCGTTGACTCACCAGTTATCGATTAGTAAAGTGAAATACAATAATTGATTGGTGGATACAGAATTAAGGATCGGTAGGGAGATAAATGGATGGGAGTAAATCAATAGGCCAATAGAGATCCTCTCTCTCTCTCTCTCTCTCTCTCTCTCTCTCTATATATATATATATATATGATATGTTGATCCCGAGTTGAGTCGGAGATAACCACAGTAAATAAGGTACTCAATACATGTGTAAAGTAACAACAGAGGTTTATATAAAAAGCCTTTTCTGTGCACCCTCTCCTCTCTCTCTATTATTGGTCTTATTCTTGTTGACCGTTGCTTCTGTTGGTATAAGTGACCGCCTGATATACCTCCAGGCTAGAGACAGACTTTTTTAGACTCTAAGAAAATTACTCAGCCTGCATTTCCGTCTAGACCAGGGGTCAGCAACTTCTTTGCCTCCACGGGCCGGATCGAGTATTAATGGCGGATAGCGGGCCGGACGAAGGCCATAAAAGAATAATTATGGAAAATTACACAAGCTAAAATTTAAACACGAGTGTTGACTATACTTAAAACTAATTTGTATTAACCACAGATGAAATGTAGTAATGGAAACACATCATTTATTCAATTTAATATATCGTTGGAATCATTTGTTAAACAAATCTTAAAAATAGATAGCACAATTTTCAATTGTGTTTTTGCTGTCAAAGCGTTCACATCCAGTTGGTGGTGGACATTAGATAGAGTGAATCAGAAGATTTGTGGAACAATGTAACAGCAGGCCTTTTATTGTATTCGAAAGTCTCATCTTTCATATTACAATAAATTTAAATTTTACATAAACAATTCATTGGGCATCAGTTCTCGCGGGCTAGTCAAAATGCCTTCGCGGGCCATAGGTTGCCAACCCCTGGTCTAGACAGTCCATACTCACCGACGCCAAATCATCTGACAGGCCATAACACCATATGGTATTATTTACCGCTTTGGAATTATATAAAGGAATAATTGCGGTATAAACGCTTTTTAGAAACAGTTACATTTTGTTTTGAAAGAGATGCTCTCACTGTGTGAAGCTATTGCCTAACAGATGGTATCACTGTGTGAAGCTATTTCCCATCAGATGGTATCACTGTGTGAGGCTATTGCCCATCAGATGGTATCACTGTGTGAGGCTATTGCCCATCAGATGGTATCACTGTGTGAGGCTATTGCCCATCAGATGGTATCACTGTGTGAAGCTATTGCCCATCAGATGGTATCACTGTGTGAGGCTATTGCCCATCAGATGGTATCACTGTGTGAAGCTATTTCCCATCAGATGGTATCACTGTGTGAAGCTATTGCCCATCAGATGGTATCACTGTGTGAGGCTATTGTCTCTCAGATGGTATCACTGTGTGAGGCTATTGCCCATCAGATGGTATCACTGTGTGAGGCTATTGCCCATCAGATGGTATCACTGTGTGAGGCTATTGCCCATCAGATGGTATCACTGTGTGAGGCTATTGCCCATCAGATGGTATCACTGTGTGAGGCTATTGCCCATCAGATGGTATCACTGTGTGAGGCTATTGCCCATCAGATGGTATCACTGTGTGAGGCTATTGCCCATCAGATGGTATCACTGTGTGAGGCTATTGCCCATCAGATGGTATCACTGTGTGAGGCTATTGCCCATCAGATGGTATCACTGTGTGAGGCTATTGCCCATCAGATGGTATCACTGTGTGAGGCTATTGCCCATCAGATGGTATCACTGTGTGAGGCTATTGCCCATCAGATGGTATCACTGTGTGAGGCTATTGCCCATCAGATGGTATCACTGTGTGAGGCTATTGCCCATCAGATGGTATCACTGTGTGAGGCTATTGCCCATCAGATGGTATCACTGTATGAGGCTATTGTCCCTCAAATATACAACATAAAAAGATGGTATCCCTGTGTGGGGCTATTGTCCCTCAAATACACAACGTTACATCTGCTGGTTGTAGCTGGGATGAGCATGTCCCCCCCCCCCTCCCGCCAGATCATCGTACCAGGACCTTACTCTCGTTCGATGCTCCAGCAGGCCTCGCACCAGATAACTTGGTCGTGACAAGGAAGATCTCAAGAGGCTCGACATCACCTTGGAGGACGCAGAGGGGCTGGCACAGGACTGCCAGCAATGGAGGGCAGTGGTGGACCACGGCTACTCTCTATGAATGATGATGCTTCTGATGCAGGGGCTGAACTAACCACACACAGACACACACTATGTCACGTACACGTACATACACACACATCTATAGATAAATATATGTGGGTATGTATTTATATATGTGAGTGTATGTATATGAATATGTGTATATATGTGCGTATATATATATATATATATATATATATATATATATATATATGTGTGTGTGAATATATACAATACATAGTTCAAGATATATGTCTATATATATAAACATATGTATATGTATATATGTGTACACACACACACACACACATATATACAGGGTGTTGAAGTGTGTATTCATTTTTTGGGACACATAGACAAATAAGCACACATACACATGTATATGTGTACGTACACACACACACACACACACACACACACACACATATATATATATATATATATATATATATATATATATATATATATATACTATCCAGGAAGCTCCAACCGTTAAGGTTGTCTTTTTTCAGGGTATGTCAATATTTATTTATAAAACTAATCTGTATTGTATTTTATCTGATGAAAGCGCACCATAATTTGCCTTGGTGGCCCTTGAAATATGTATAATAAAATAAATATGGTTTTATAAATATAGTTTCCATTTGTTAATATATATATATATATATGGGAACGAGTAGAACCCCGACGGCTGAGCTCAAGCCGTTTCGACGGCTAATTCTTGACTAAAATTTTAGTCCAGAATTAGCCGTCGAAACGGCTTAAGCTCAGCCGTCGGGGTCCTACTCGTTCCTATTACCCACTCTACTACCCTAAGTATTGAGTACTTCGGTGCGTTATGGTCCACCTGGTTTCTTACCACATTTCCTTCGTTATATATATATATATATATATAGTGTGTGTGTGTATAAGGTGTGTCTGTGTGTAGTGGTTTGGTTGGTTTTTAACGTACATAGATCGATTGTCGCTTCCGGCGGTTGGTCCGAACAGCAATAGCATCAGTGGTAGGAGTAAGAGTAGTAAAAACAAGGTGAGACATGGAGCTAAGGTATGTGAGGTGGTAGGAGGGGGGGGGGTGCACATACACACCTCCATTCTTCCTCCTTCCCTCCCCCCGCAGCTGTCTGTATCACCATAGCGACCACCTGACCCATTATAGCACTGATATATATATATATATATTTATATATATATATACACACACACAGCCACACACAGGGTGTCCCCCCAAAATGTATACACACTTTGTTCACAGGATTCTAATCTAAGCGTGTATACATTTTTTGGGATCGAGTGAATGGATGTGGTGGTGGTGTGGATAGTGGTGTGTACGTGATTGTGTGCAGCGATGATGGTGGCGGTGGTGTACGTGATTGTGTGCAGCGATGATGGTGGCGGTGGCGGTGGTGGTGGTGGTGGCGGTGGTGGAAGTGATTGTGTGCAGCGATGATGGTGGCGGTGGTGGGCTGAATGTGTGGTGGTGGTGGTGGTGGCGGTGGTGATGTAAGTGATTGTGTGCAGCGATGATGGTGGCGGTGGTGGGCTGAATGTGTGGTGGTGGTGGTGGTGGTGGCGGTGGTGTAAGTGATTGTGTGAAGCGATGATGGTGGCGGTGGTGGGCTGAATGTGTGGTGGTGGTGGTGGCGGTGGTGTAAGTGATTGTGTGAAGCGATGATGGTGGCGGTGGTGGGCTGAATGTGTGGTGGTGGTGGTGGCGGTGGTGTAAGTGATTGTGTGAAGCGATGATGGTGGCGGTGGTGGGCTGAATGTGTGGTGGTGGTGGTGGCGGTGGTGTAAGTGATTGTGTGAAGCGATGATGGTGGTGGTGGTGGGCTGAATGTGTGGTGGTGGTGGTGGTGGTGGCGGTGGTGATGTAAGTGATTGTGTGCAGCGATGATGGTGGCGGTGGTGGGCTGAATGTGTGGTGGTGGTGGTGGTGGTGGCGGTGGTGTAAGTGATTGTGTGCAGCTATGATGGTGGCGGAGGTGGGCTGAATGTGTGGTGGTGGTGGTGGTGGTGGGCTGAATGTGTGGTGGTGGTGGTGGAGGTGGCGGTGGTGTAAGTGATTGTGTGCAGCGATGATGGTGGCGGTGGTGGCATGAATGTGTGGTGGTGGTGGTGGAGGTGGCGGTGGTGTAAGTGATTGTGTGCAGCGATGATGATGATGATGGTATTTGTGCTGGCGCTGGCAGTGGTGGTGTTAAGAGAATATGTGTGCAGCGATAATGGCGGTGGCGTGAATGGATGTATGCGGGGGTGGTGGTATGGGGTGGTAGTAGTGAATGGGTGAGGGGGGAGGGGGTCGAAGGTTGGAAGGGGAGAGGGTGGGGCTGGGGGTTATTTGTTGTAAAGCTGTAACAGTTAATGAGTCACCGATGCCTGTTGGCAAACACTTGCTGTGGTGGTGGTGGTGGTGGTGGTGGTGGTTGTAGTGGTGGTGGTGGTGGTGGTGGTAGTGGTGGTTGTGGTTGTAGTGGTGGTGGTGGTAGTGGTGGTGGTGGTGGTAGTGGTGGTTGTGGTTGTAGTGGTGGTGGTGGTAGTGGTTGTAGTGGTGGTGGTGGTTGTAGTGGTGGTGGTAGTGGTGGTGGTGGTTGTGGTGGTAGTGGTGGTGGGGAAGTGGTGGTGGTGGTGGTTGTAGTTGTGGTGGTAGTGGTGGTGGTGGTGGTGGTGGTTGTAGTTGTGGTAGTGGTGGTGGTGGTAGTGGTGGTTGTAGTGGTGGTGGTGGTAGTGGTTGTAGTGGTGGTGGTGGTTGTGGTGGTGGTGAAGTGGTGGTGGTGGTGGTTGTAGTGGTGGTGGTGGTAGTGGTGGTTGTGGTGGTTGTGATGATGGTGGTTGTGGTGGTAGCGGTGGTGGTGATTGTGGTGGTGGTGGTGGTAGTGGTGGTGGTTGTGGGGGTATGTTGTGGTGGTGGTGGTGGTAATGGTGATTGTGTTGTGGTTGTAGTGGTGGTTGTGGTGGTGATGGTGGTTGTGGTAGTGGTGTAGTTGTGGTTGTAGTGGTGGTTGTGATGGTAATGGTTGTAGTGGTGGTGGTGGTCGTCGTCGTCGTTTGTTGAAGTGGTGGTTATAGTGTTAATGATGGTTGTGGTGGTATGAGAGAAGGAAGGGGAGGAGAAAAAAACCAATGGCTGCAGTGAGAGGTGAGAATTGCGATACTGACGAAGGATGAGGAGGAAGAAGATAAATGGGTTATTGTTGTTTTTGTTGCTGTTGCTTAGCCCTAGGTCAGCTCCCTGATCGATATCCTAACCTTGACCGTTCTAACTTTGCCCCCTACTCAGCCCTATTCACCCACTTCCAGGTTCCATGGAACTCACCAGATAGCAGAATCTGACGTGCCCCTCTGCTAAAACTGTTGGAGGTGTGATTTGAGGGAGATTTGGCTGTTAAATCCACCAGATCAGGCAACAATGGTACTCATTTCACAATGTAGAGTTACATTGGATATTCAAGTGTCTTTTGCTGTTATGAAAACGGAAAAAGGAAGAGAAAGGCAAGGGCTCTAGTGTCACAGAAGAAATGGGGAGGGGGTAAGAGGAGAGTGAAGGGCTCTGGGATGCTAGGGCGCCGCTGTATTGAGGCTGCGCCCTGCAGACGAGGTTGCAAAAGCATTCCCACAGACAATGTGCAGTGACACCTGCTGTAACAGCCACCCCACCTCATGAGGCTCCTTCCTCAGACGGGCTGCTGACGTTCCGATCTTGTGGAGGAGCTTGGCTGTATGGGGTCCACGTATGCCTGAGGTCTTGACGGTGACTGGTGCAAAGAGGAAGCGGCTTGACAATCCCTGATAAAAATGAAGTTTCTTTTGGTATGAGTCGTTTCTTTGTATTGTTTTTTAAGACTGCCCTGCCCCCACATGATATAATTGTGGAGCGATGGTTCCGCTGGTTGTGGTAATGGTGTGGGTACGGTGACGGCGGTGGGGGTAGCGTGCAAGTGTGGGGTGGTGACGGTTGTGGTAGGGGATGATGGTGATGGTGTGGGTAGGATGATGGTGATAGTGTGCGAGTATGGGGTGGTAATGGATGTTGTGGTGATGATGGTGGTGGTGATAGTGATGTGGGGGACATTTCAAGACAATCTGAAAGCTGTCAACATCACCTTGGAACTGATGGCATATGTTGGAGTAAAGGTAGTAAGCCCAATATGCTTACCTAGTGTAGGACGACCTAGATTTACATGGCCTAATGGTAAGGGTGTTGGACTTGGGATCATAATGTCATGGGTTCGATTCCTGGGCTGGGTTGTGTGTTGTGTTCTTGAGCAAAACACTTCATTTCATGTTGCTCCAATATACTCAGCTGAAAACGAGTACCAGTAATAGCTGGGGAGTTTAACCTTGCGATGAACAGGCTTCCTATCCAGGGGAAGTCTTGAACTCTCAGTTGCTTTATGCCTTGAAACCGAGACAAGCACCGGCCTTATGAGCCCTCTGGCTTAAGACAGACTTTAGTGTAGGATGATGAGCAGGCCTATGATAAAAGATGCTTTGCTGGACTATATTATCTAATCTGTCCTTCCCCTAATACACTATATGAGATTTCAGATTTGCAGATCAAATACCACAAGGTAAATGTGGTTGGCATTAGGAAGGGCATCCAGCCAGAGAAACGAGGCCAGAAACAGTTATGTATGAGCAAGGCATGGTCATCTGACCTGACTTGTCTCACAACAGGACAACTCGTCTAACCCATGCTAGCCTGGGAAGGCCTTGCAATCGAAAGGTTGTGAGTTCAATTCTCAGACCAGGTGATGTGTTGTTTCCTTGAGCAAGACACTTTATTTCACATTGCTCCAGTTTACTCAGCTGTAGAAATGATATGATAGGGACTGGGGTCCCTATCATTCCACTGCAAAGTGGTCGTGGAGGTGCCACGGCAAAAAAAGCACCCTGCACTCACTGTAAATGAGGTTGGTGTTAGGAAGGGCATCCAGCTGTAGAAATCAAGCCAGAATCAGTTCCAGTCCCACCCTTGCAAGCAGGGAAAAAGCGGACGTAAAATGAAATGATGATGATGATATATATATATAAAGAAATTAAAAGATGGTTAAAAAAGTTCATATATTTTATTATGGGCATTTCGAAAACATCATCATCCTGGGACAAAAATTGTGTTCTCATCAGATAAAATAAGGTAACATGATATGAGGCCTAAAAACACTTGTGAACAAGAAAGTGCTACTTATCTGATATATGCATAGTTTTATTGTTCTACAATATTACTCACCTCCTACATACATACATATATATATATATATATATATATATATATACACACACATACGCACATATATATATATGTTGGTTATGTGGACATGATCGTCTAGTGGTTAGGACCCCACGTTGTGGCTGTGGTAACCCAGGTTCGATTCCTGGTCATGGTAGGACAGCTTTGCTTTTAAAGGCAGTGCCCCAGCCTGCCCTCAGTTGGAACAAGTAAAAGAGTATGTGTGTGTGTGTGTGTGTATGTTTAGATTTCTGTCTGTGTGCTTATGCCCTGTAACTTAGCAGTTTGAAAAAAAAAACAAGAGACTGATAAAATATATCTAAAAAAAAAAAAAAAAAAATGAATCCTTTGAAGGCAGTGCCCCAGCTTGGCCACAGTCAATGGAAAGAATGGAAGAATAATAAAGACTTGTAAATTGCTATTTTTCAGGTGATGTGAATGGAATTGAGATGCAGATAATTCCCCAGACCCAGTTTATTCCTCTACCTGAGGCTCTCTGTCTTATTATAATGGACCTCAACAATAATCGTATCGTGGCCACCCTAGATACCATACAGGAGAAGCTGGAACAGTGTTATAAAGAGATGGAGATACCCTGTGAAGAGCTCATCTATGCCACACTTGCCAACCTCATCCAGGAAGGAAAGGTTTTCCATACAGGTAATATATACATAAATATATACCCACACACACACACACACACACGCACGCGCACGCACACACACACACACACACACATACACACACACACACACACACACACACACACACACACACACCCTCCTCTCACACCCATCCACACACACACCACCACCCCACACATCACACACCCTCCCTCACACCCACCCACCCACACACACAAAACGTGATGATGATGATATATACATAAATACATACGGGTAATATATACATAAATATATACACACACAAACACACATCCACACAATGGGATGATGGTGATATATGCATAAATATATACACATACATTCACATACACAAACATGTGATGATGATGATGATGATATATACATAAATACATACAGGTAATATATACATAAATATATACCCATACACATACACACACAAACATATGTGATGATGGTGATGATTATACATTTGGTCTTGCAATCGAAAGGTTGTGAGTTCAATTCTCAGACCGGGTGATGTGTTGTTTCCTTGAGCAAGACACTTTATTTCACATTGCTCCAGTTTACTCAGCTGTAGAAATGAGGTGATAGGGACTGGGGTCTCTATCATTCCACTGCAAAGTGGTCGTGGAGGTGCCACGGCAAAAAAGCACCCAGCACTCACTGTAAATGAGGTTGGTGTTAGGAAGGGCATCCAGCTGTAGAAATTAAGCCAGAATCAGTTCCCATCCCACCCTTGCAAGCAGCTGAGTAAACTGGAGCAATGTGAAATAAAGTGTCTTGCTCAAGGAAAAAACATATCACTCGGTCTGTGAATTGATCTCACAACCTTTCGATTGCAAGCCCAATGCTCTAACCACTAAGCCATGTGCCTCCACTCTTCTCATATATATATCATCATCATTTTCATCATCTTACGTCCGCTTTTCCCTGCATATATATATATATATATATATATATATATATATATATATATAATTGTTTCTACTTTTGGCACAAGGCCAGCAATTATCCCAGTACTGGTACTTTATTTTATCGACCCCGTAAGGATGAAAGTTAACCTTGGCGGGATTTGAACTCAGACCATAAAGGGCTGTAACTCTATGCTGCAAGGCATGGTGTCTGATCCTCTATCGATACTGCCAATCCACCAGAGTGTATCTACTGTTACAGGAAATGTGTTACTCCAAGCACTCGATGCTGTTACACAGTCCATTTCATGTTAGGTGTGTATATATATATATATATATAAACCCATGCTAGCGTGGAAGATACACGTTAAACCTTGATGATGATGATATATATATATATATATATATGTGTGTATATACACATGCACATATATGTATATATGTATATACACACACACATATGCGTGTGTGTGTGTATATATATATATAAACGGCAGCAAGAAGAATCGTTTTCAGGCCATTTTCTCTCCCAAAGATGTGTTGGTTTGGTGATGGGTCCCATGAAAGGCTTCGGACTCATCATGGGGTCCTTTTTGAGGTACCCCTCCCCTTACCGATCCTCTCTCTCCCCTATCTCTTCCCTCAGCATCTTTGACAACCCATTGTATTATTTCAAAAGACAATCTTTAGTGGACAGGGACCAGTATTGATACACCAATCTCTCTCTCTCTCTCTCTCTCTCTCTCTCTCTCTCTCTCTCTCTCTCTCTTTCCTTTGAACAAAGAATTCTAAGTCACCACTTAACACCACTGCCACCATCACCACCACCACCACCACACTACACTGCTACCAACACCACTTCCACCATTACACCACCACCACCACCAAAGAACACCACTGCCACCACAGTACACCACTGCCATCGCAGTACACCACCACCACCACCGCAGTACACCACCACCACCAAAGAACACCACTGCCACCACAGTACACCACTGCCACCGCAGTACACCACCACCACCACCGCAGTACACCACCACCACCACAGTACACCACCACCACCAAAGAACACCACTGCCACCACAGTACACCACTGCCACCGCAGTACACCACCACCACCACCGCAGTACACCACCACCACCACAGTACACCACCACCACACAACACCACCACCACACTACACTGCTACCAACACCACTTTCACCATTACACCACTTCCACCACCACCACCACTGTACACCACCACACAACACCAACACCACCACAGTACACCACCACCACCACCACACTACACTGCTACCAACACCACTTCCACCATTACACCACTTCTACCACCACCACCACTGTACACCACCACACAACACCAACACCACCACAGTACACCACCACCACCACCACACTACACTGCTACCAACACCACTTCCACCATTACACCACTTCCACCACCACCACCACTGTACACCACCACACAACACCAACACCACCACAGTACACCACCACCACCACCACACTACACTGCTACCAACACCACTTCCACCATTACACCACTTCCACCACCACTGTACACCACCACACAACACCAACACCACCACAGTACACCACCACCACCACCACCACCACCACACTACACTGCTACCAACACCACTTCCACCATTACACCACCACCACCGCAGTACACCACCGCCACCACAGTACACCACCACCACCACCACCACCACACTGCTACCAACACCACTTCCACTATCACTACACTACATCATTTTACTACCACCACCAGACTCCATCACCACTACACTACCACCATCACCACTATCACACTACATCACTTCACCACTGCACCACACCACCACCACATTATACTACATCACCACATCACCACACGTCACCACCACCACCACCTCACGATCATCACACTACACCACCACCACCAACTCTACACCATCCCACTACACCACCACCACACCACTCTACCACCACCACCTCTACACCATCCCACTACACCACACCACCACCACTCCACCACTACACTACCACCATCACCACTCCTCCACCACCACACCACCACTCCACCTCTACACCACCACAACACACCACCACCACACCACGCCACCACCACACCACCACCTCTACGCCATCACACCGCTACTCCACCTCTACACCACCACCGCCACCTCTACCACCACCACCACCACACCACCTCTACACCACCACCACCTCTACCACCACTACCACCACCACCACCACCTCTACACCACCAACACCACCACCACCACCTCTACCACCACCACCTCCACCACACCACCACCACCACCTCTACCACCACCACCACCACCACCACCTCATCACATCCTACCTAATTACCATTCTTCCCAAATTCTTTGATGTTTTTTTCTGTGACACTTGCATCTATAACACTGTACTTGGCTGTGTGTGTGTGTCTGTCTGTCTGTGTGTGTTGTGTGTCTATGTCTGTGTCTATGTGTGTTGTGTGTCTGTGTATGTGTGTGTGTTGTGTGTCTGTGTATGTGTGTCTCTGCATGTGTGTGTGACTCTGTGTGTGTGCCACGTGTCTTTGCACTTGTGTAATCATCTGTGTACATGGCTATCTGTCTGTCTGTCTGTCTGTCTGTCTGTCTGTCTGTCTGTCTGTCTGTCTGTCTGTCTGTCTGTCTGTCTGTCTGTCTGTCTGTCTGTCCGTCCGTCCGTCCGTCCGTCCGTCCGTCCGTCCGTCCGTCCGTCCGTCCGTCTGTCTGTCTGTCTGTCTGTCTGTCTGTCTGTCTGTCTGTCTGTCTGTCTGTCTGTCTGCCTGTCTGCCTGTCTGCCTGTCTGCCTGTCTGTCTGTCTGTCTGTCTGTCTGTCCGTCCGTCCGTCCGTCCGTCTGTCTGTCTGTCTGTCTGTCTGTCTGTCCATCTGTCTATCTGTCCATCTGTCTGTCTATCTGTCTGTCTATCTGTCCGTCTATCTGTCCATCTGTCTATCTATCTGTCTATTTGCTTGTCAGTCTGTCAGTCTCTGTCAAAGTCTGGCCAGCTGTCTCTCTCTCTGAGGCCAAATACTATAATCAAAAGAACTCAATACTAGTTTATAATAGAGCAGAGTAAATTCATTTAAATCTATGTTGACAAATGTACAGCATGTTTCACTCTGTAGACCTCAGAACATTGCTTGGGGAGTTGAATTGATGGGTTTGTTTGTGTGAGTGTGTGTGTGTGTGTACACACACACATCATCATCACTGTTTAATGTCCATTTTTCCACGCTTACCATGGGTTAAATGAGTTTATCTGTTGTGAGCAATGCCTGGTCAGGTGACAATGTCTTGCTCCGACAGGACTGCTTCTGACTTCATTTCTACGGCCAGATGCCCTTCCTAATGCCAACCACATTTACAGTGTGTGCTGGGTGTTCTTTGTCCTGACTCCTACATGACCACTTTACAGTGTGGACTGAGCACCTTTTGTTGTGTCGCCATCATGACCACTTTACAGTGTGGACTGAGCACCTTTTGTTGTGTCACCATCATGACCACTTTACAGTGTGGGCTGAGCACCTTTTGTTGTGTCACCATCATGACCACTTTACAGTGTGGGCTGAGCACCTTTTGTTGTGTCGCCATCATGACCACTTTACAGTGTGGACTGAGCACCTTCTGTTGTGTCGTCATCATGACCACTTTACAGTGTGGGCTGAGCACCTTCTGTTGTGTCGCCATCATGACCACTTTACAGTGTGGGCTGAGCACCTTTTGTTGTCGCCATCATGACCACTTTACAGTGTGGACTGAGCACCTTTTGTTGTGTCGCCATCATGACCACTTTACAGTGTGGACTGAGCACCTTTTGTTGTGTCACCATCATGACCACTTTACAGTGTGGACTGAAAGCTTCACTGGATGTATGCTACAGCCTGTCTTAATGAGAGTTGTACAGGAGGGTGGGGGCATGCATATTATATATATGTATGCTTCACAGCCTGTGCTGATTGAAAGGTGGGTCTGCTGTATTACTGCATAACACCAGAGATCCCTGTCCTGTGTCATCATCTTTGAAGACGTCAATAAGCTAACAGAAATGTGATGAGCTTTTGATTCCAGAGTTGGGCCTGATCGATAGAGATCGAACCCTGAACTGATCAATCGCGTCACACCTGAATAAACTTAATAAAAATTTGGTCCCTCGTCCATACTTATATATATCATAAGGATTTCTTATATAGGCACAAGGCCAGCAATTTTGGGGGAGGGGGAAGTTGATTGAATTGACCCCAGTGCGTGACTGGTACTTTATTTTATCGGCCCCGTAAGGATGAAAGGCAAAGTTAACCTCGGCGGGATTTGAACTCAGACTGTAAAGGGACGTAACTCTATGCTGCAAGGCACAAGGCCAGCAATTATCCCAGTGAATAAAGTACCAGTAATGCACTGGGATAATTGTTGGCCTTGTGCCAAAAGTAGAAACAATTATTAATATTATTCTAATATATATAAAAGGGCGGTGGATTGGCAGTATCAGTAGAGGGTTGGACGCCATGCTTTCCAGCATAGTTACGTCCCTTTACGGTCTGAGTTCAA
>OZ024761.1:19439212-19474212 GCA_964016885.1 Eledone cirrhosa
ACATTCACACACACGCATTTATACTTGCATACATGCATATACATACATGCATATAGACATACATGCATATAGACACACACACACATATACATACATGCACATAGACATACATGCACATATACACACACACATATATACATACATGCACATACACACACACATATTCATACATGCATATAGACATACATACATGCACATAGACACACATACATGCACATAGACACACACATATACATACATGCACATAGACACACACACATATACATACATGCATATAGACACACACACACACATATACATACATGCATATAAACACACACACATATACATACATACACATAGACACACACACACATATACATACATATAGACACACACACACATGCACCTATACATACATGCACATACACACACATATACATACATGCACATAGACACACACACATATACATACATGCATATAGACACACACACACATATACATACATGCACATATACATACATGCATATAAACACACACACACATATACATACATGCACATAGACACACACACACATATACATACATATAGACACACACACACATGCACATATACATACATGCATATAGACACACACACAGAGCAGGAATATAGTGTTCTACATCATATATGTTCCATAGTGTGACATATATATATGTGTTATGTCACATATATATATGTGTTATGTATATGTGTTATATATATGTCATATAACATATATATATATGTCACATAACATATATATATATATGTTATGTGACATATATATATATATATATGTGTTATGTGACATATATATATGTAATAGGAAGGGCATCCAACTGTAGAAAACCTGCCAGACAGTCCTATGCGAGCAAGACAATCACTCTTGCCTCAAGTGGGAATACCCCCGTCCAAACCCATGCAAGCGTGGAACACGGACGTTAAACGTTGATGATGATGATGATGATGATGATGTTCACAGTCAGGCTTATGCACAGCAGGAATGTGGTGTGTCACATATACTACATTTTGTAACACATATACATGTTTATAGACGCACTAATACACACACACATATATATATATGTACAGGGTGCGGACAATATTTGTTCGCAAGTCTAGGAAAAAATAAGACAGTAGTTTTATTTTTTAAGATTTATTTATCAAACTTGGGTCAGTTTGTCTTCATGACTTGTTCTTTCGATCTCACTCGATAAACCCGCCATTGGCTTTGATGACGGCCTCAAGGCGGCCTCGGAACCGGCTACAGGCCTTCGTCACTGTCTCCCGACTTAGGCCCCTAAAGGCACTTGTGATCCTGGCCTTCAGATCGTCTTTCGTATTGCAGCTAGATCTGTTGGTGTCTCGTTCCACTGCACCCCACACAAAGAAGTCGAGGGGGTTGCAGTAAGGCGAGCTGGGAGGCCAGATGTCAGGTGAAGTGTGGTCGACGAAGTTCTCTGACAGCCATGCTTGGGTCTTTCGGCTGGTATGGCAGGACGCTGAGTCTTGCTGCCACACGGACGGCCTATCTGCAGCTACCTGGTCGATCCAGGGCTTTACTACCTCGCTCAGAACGCGGATGTAGCCATCAGTGTTCAGCTTGAGCCCCTTAGGGATTAAGTGAGGTAGCATGACGTCACCTTGACTGCTGACAACACCTAAGACCAATGTTGTCGCTGGAAACTTTGTCTGCATGATTCTGGGCACGTCTTTGGATGAGACAACGAGCCACCTGTTGTTCTGGGAGTTGATCTTCTGGTCTTATTTGTCCTCCCGGCGTGGATTCCAAGAAGAACTCTGTGTCTCTTCCACAAATTTGGAGGTTCAAAATTATTCATAATCAATTATTCTGAAAATAAATAATGGAAATATAGTCACTGTTTTTATGAACGGAAGTAAAAAAATTTTGCATAAAATTAGCAGTTGAAAATTGCGAACAAATATCGTCTGCACCCTGTATATATATATATATATGTATATATATATATATATATATATATATATATATATATATATATATATATATGTGGAAAAAATCAAAATGCAAAAAGCAGGGTTTGTTTACCTTAATTTGTTGATATGTCCTGATATTTTGAGATTAATATCTCTTCATCCGAGGACAATAAAGAAACTCTATATAAGTATATATATGTACATACGTACTACATATTGTAAATGTGTGTATGTACATATGTATATATGTACTCTCACACACACACATATATGTATAAATATATATATATGTGTATACATACATACAGCCCTTCATATACACATATACACAGTGGTAGTTACACTGATATTCTTGCATTGTTAAAGTAATTAGAATAATTATCATGATTGCAACAATTAATTTTTAAAATGAAAAAGTCCTATAATTTTATTTATTGCAGGCAGTGGATATTTTGTGGTTACCCCAGACACATATCGAGTTCCTTTGGGTGAGAATTCCTTTGCTGTACCCTGGTCTCCTTATAAACCATTCTACATTCCCATGGTACCACCCCCCAAGGCACAGGTCCGTTCCATATCATGTCAGACGTCAAGCAGTGCACACGACAGCAAGAAAACGTTATCGAGCAAGACGAAACCACAGAGAAGCCAAAGTGCACGAGCTTCGCGCAACCGCTACAGGAAAAGCGCCCACGAGCACATGCGGCGTAGTGCGTCACTCAAGTTTAAGTCAGACAAAACCCTCGGTTCTACGAAGGATATAAATCTAAAGAACAGCAACATCAATCAAGACAAAAACAAAGGTAGGTATTTCTAAAGCATATTTTATTGTGTTTCCGCTAATTTTTAAATTTGTTTCTATTCTCCGTTTGTCTGTGTCAACCTTGGAACACCAGAAATGTTCTCACTGAATAAGATAACAAATTGACACATGCATAATGTACTGATTATGTATACCCAGAAACCTCATTCTTTCTTCGTTTCTTGAGCCATAACCATATCCACCATGTACCCCAGTGTATCCATCCTGGAGCTGTCCAACATGACCATTGAAGTCACCTGCTAATATAACTAGGTCTCTGTCCTCTGTCACTATGGTTGTCTCTAGAAGTTGCTCATAAAAGCAGTCCTTCTCTTCTTTACCTAGGCTTGCTTGGGAAGCATAGGTAGAGATAATTGTCAGCAGCCTATTGCTTACAACAAATCTAATCTTGATTCTATTACTTACTCTAACTACCTCTATTGTCTTGTTAATCCACTTCTCAGCCAGTAGAATGCCTACCCCACCTATCCCATCATAGTTTCCTACCTAGAAAAGTTTATAGCTAAGCTGTTTGCCTATGATTAGCTGTGCTGAGGCACCTCTCCATCTCACCTCTTGCACGCAGCACACATCCACATGTATGTGTATATGTGTGTGCACACATATATATATTCAGGACAACAGCTGTATAAAAAAGTGCAAAGCAATCAAAATTGATGGAAGCTACGGAGTGGGTATACCAAGAAAAACCTGGAACGAGGTGATGAAAACCAACTTTGCTCACTTACACCTCTCTAAGACAATGTCACTGGATCGAGATCTTAACCCAATATACATCCCACCCCACACACCCTACTCTATCCTCTCATTTCCGTCCACTGTAAAGTGGTCGTGTAGGTGACACGACAAAAAGGCTCCCAGTCCACACTGTAAATGTGGTTGGTGTTAGGAAGGGCATCCAACCGTAGAAAACCTGCTAGGGACAGTTCTGTACGAGCAAGACACGGTCTCCTGACCAATCTCGTCTCAAGTGGAACAAAACTGTCCAACCCATGCTAGCGTGGAAGATGGATGTTAAATGATGATGATGATATATAAATTTATATATTGTATCCTGTTTAGAATAGGGACACCATATCCTTTCATGTCATAAGAAGCATTGATATCAAGAATTTTATGTTATGTTCCAAACACCAGCTTAATAATGAGAAAGTTACATTACTAAATTCCTGTATATTCTCAATTATTTTCCAAATTATTTGAAAACCATAGGCAGTAATATTTTCTTTAGAAATATGGTAACGAAAAGGTTAAATTATTTATTCTTTCTCTCTTGTTTACTTTCAGGTGAGAAAACAACACTGTTCAGCAAACTGTTTGGCCGTTACAAGAAGAAAGCATCCCCAAATAAAGAGGTGGAATATGCTACATTCTCTGCCCAGTTCCCTCCCCCTGAATGGCAGTGGTACCAACAACAGCTGGAGAAGCAACGGCGGACCGAAGAGTGGATCAGTGACCAGCAAGTGACCAAGTCCAATACATGGCATTACCTTTACACTGTGCAGGACAGTAACATCGTTGGTAAAAGCGGTCTGGCCACTGGACCAGCTGGCTCGAAGATAAAGTCAGCGACCGTCCCTCCTATTGTCACATTGCCTCCCTATAGCTGCGAGCCTATGTGCTCCGAACAGGCCAGTCCAAAAGAATTGGTCCATTATAACTCCAAATTTGGTAAAGAGCATGATCTGCAAGCGAGCATCAACCGATGGTCAGTTGTGGTCGACGAACCGCCAGATGTTTCAAAGCACCACCCACAGCAACATTCGCCCTGCTACGACGGAGCAGGCAACGAACCGTCATCAAAGCATCGTAGCAACCAGCACCACAAATGTCCGCGTAAATCTACCTCGAAGACATCATCGCAAAGAACCAACAATGCTGCCTGCGAACACGGCCATGAGACAGTGCAACAGAAAGTCAGCAAACAGCGGAAAAGACTGGAACGCTACAGCTACTGTGAGGATTACTATGGTAACGATATCAGTATTGAATACAAGGGCAAACTACCAAATAAATACTCGATGTATGCTTATTCTCGAGACAGCGGGGTGAACTGCATTGGCTTGAGTTCTGGGTTTGCTGAGGACATGAAAGTGGATTTATCGCAGAACACTCAGTCAAAACAGGATCTTGAGCCGAGTCGCATCTCAAAGAAAGTCCACCGAGCATACAAGAAACGGTCCGGCACGAAACACCATCGGCATCATCATTCCCGAAAGAATGTTCGCAGCAATCTCTACGACAGCAACGAAAACTGCGCCGTCGACATACCGACTGCGACGATTGCAGAGGAGTTCCCCGAGACGTGCAGCTATTTAGACTCGAGCCAGTTGTTTGACAACAGCTACCACCACCACCATCATCATCATCATCACCACAACAGCTGCACAGGGAACGGTCGAGACGGCGCAGCTGCGGACACTGGACAGAAGCTGGCTGCGGGGGAGAGCAGTGAACAGAGCTTCAATACGGTCATTCCGAACTCTGGGACGCATCATGAGTGTCCGATGGAAAACCTGGTTCATGAGACCAGGGAGTTGAACCTCAGAGACAATAACCACAGCTTATGCACACGCAGCCACCATGTGGCCGTTCCACTGGACACTGGTCAACACCGGCGCCAGAAAAAGAGACACAGCATGCACGTGTCTTCCAATCGTTCTGCGTCGGCTGAGAACGCTCGAGACAGTTGGCAGCTGGGCTCCGGCGAGTCTCTAGACCCTCACATCTTAAACAATCAACAAATCGCCAGCCACAAACCTGATACTTCCTCCCATAGCAACAACCCTCGCCCCAGGTCCTACATGGCACGTTCCTCACAGCTGAACTCAAGCAAAGACCTCACTTCCGATGGGAACACTCGCCAGTCGACATCAAGGGGCCACTTTGATGATGACTTCCAAGTTGTCGGGGTTGTATGAGAAGTCGTACAAGTAACAGACAGTACGCCCTATATATTTTGGTCGGGGGTTTGGTTGGCTGGCCAGTTGCACTATTGCCTATTGGATACAACTGTTGCACTGCAAAATGTGCATACATTCTATGTGACAGCAGATTGGTGCAACTCCTGCATATATTAATTGCCATAGAAACAACATTTAGGTCTCCCCCACCCCTTCCCAATTTGTCTTCACTTCTTGTTGCTGTGTGTGTATGTATTACATATATATATTTGATTGTATGTATATATATATATATGTTTATGTGTATGTACATATATATATATATATATGTATATGTGTATATGTATATATATGTATATGTGTATATATATATGTGTGTATGTGTATATATATCTATGTGTGTATATATATATATGTGTGTATATATATATGTGTGTGTGTGTGTATATGTTTACATATATGTGTGTATTTATATATATATGTATGTATGTAGATACATATATATGTGTCTATAGGGATGCATGTATGCAGATGTATGTGCACTTTTGAATGTGCAAATGGGATAAAAAGTACTTAATACATGTAGTAGAGAATATTTATTGTTTCACTCTGTTGCTACTCAGAGTTTCTGGTATATTTTTCACTTTTCGAGGTGACCAAATTATGGACCTCTTTGTTACCTGAAGAAACACAAATAGGGAGGAACTCAGTAGCAACAGAGTGAGTGAATTCTCAGCTTCAAACAAATTTATACATACACATATGAAGGTGCATGGCTTAGTGGTTAGAGCATTGGGCTTGCAATCGAAAGGTTGTGAGTTCAATTCTCAGACTGGGTGATGTGTTGTTTCCTTGAGCAAGACACTTTATTTCACATTGCTCCAGTTTACTCAGCTGTAGAAATGAGATGATAGGACTGGGGTCCCTATCATTCCATTGCAAAGTGGTCGTGGAGGTGCCACAGCAAAAAAGCACCCTGCGTTCACTGTAAATGAGGTTGGTGTTAGGAAGGGCATCCAGCTGTAGAAATCAAGCCAGAATCTGTTCCCGTATGAGCAAGACAAGGTCAGCCAACTGGACACTTCTCACAACAGGACAACCCGTCTAATCCATGCTAGCATGGAAGAACGGACGTAAAATGGTGATGATGATGATGATGATGATGATGATATATATATACACACACACATTCTGAGGCAGTTAATGTTGGATTGTGTGAGATGGAAAGGTTTTATTGTGCCACCACAAAGAAATGAATGAATTTAGTAGTAGACACTCAAATAGATTATTCTAGATTTATAGGTTTAATAATGACATCAACCATTTACTAATGGAGTGACTCCATACTTGTAATAGTCATATTATATATATATATATATATATATATATATATATATATATATATATTTTACCTGTAAACATACCGTGTTTCTTTAGAAATACAACATTTCTATACATATCTGTATACAGCTATGCCTGAGCCAACTTATGCAGCTTCATATGCAAATGAGATTAATCACCTCATTTACACAGACGAGGAAACTATATATTCTCAACTGTTCTCAAGTCCAGCAGTCGCAATTGTGGGAGGGATCGTCCTGGTGAGGACCAGTTAAGTCTGAAATGCAGCGATGATTGTCCCCCTTGCTTCTGCTGGACACCACCAGAGGGCGTTAGATCCGGTGTTTTTTTGCATAGCTACGGCTTTCTAAATGTTTATCTGTAAACATACCGTGTTTCTTTAGAAATACGAAATTTATATATATATATATATACACATACATGAGAGTGAGGGCGGTGGATTGAAAGTAACTGGTAGAGCGCCAGACAACATGCTTTGCAAGCATATAGTTACGGCCCTTTATGTTCTGAGTTCAAATCTCGCCAAGGTTAACTTTGCCTTTCATCCTTAAGAGCTCGATAAAATAAAGTACCAGTTACACACTGGGGTTGATTTAATCAACTTTCTCCACTTCCTTTTAAATTGCTGGCCTTGTGCTAAATATAGAAACAATTATAGTGTTTGAAACTTGACTGGTACTTAAAGTTTCATCAATTCTTTCTAGTCATCCAGTGGAGATGTTATAGAAAAGTGTATATATATATTATACAAATATAAATTGTGTTTATATATATATATATATATAACCTAACATAAATGATATATGTGTGTGTTTAAAAGGTAAACAAAAATAACAACACAATCGGTACAGTATATGGAAGCAATATATTAGGTTAACGCTTGAAATAGCAGGAAGAGGGTTTTAACATTTCGGGCGCTAGTCCTTCATGAGAAATAAGATAGATTGAAGGGATAGGTGGGATGGAATTGGAAAAACTGTTTTTAGAGAAAAATAACATTCATGTTGCCATCTCTTGTTCATGTATGTATATATACATACATATATATATATATAGTCACTAGAAGATGCATGTAGAATAAGTGTTCAGACCAAAAAATGCCTCTGTAACTTAAAGTATTCTAAAGTGTGTGACCAATAACATGTATTAAAACAGGTATGTGTCTGTGAATGTATGTATGTATGAAAGACTTAAAAAGTACATGTATGTTTACATATACACATACACTCACATATATATATATATATATATATATATATACACATCTACATACATATATACATATGTGTGTTTGTGGTTGTATGAAAGTCCCCATCAAATATTTTATAACCAAATTTAAAGTCTATGAAATGAAATGAAATTTATTGTAAAAAAAAGAAAGAAAAAACAATTTTAAGGGACGTTTCATCAACTGTGTGACCCCTTCCTGCTCTCTTTCCCAATGTCAATCTGCCCTCTTCCATATATATATATATATTTGTCCATTCCTTCCCATTAACACAAAAGAAACAGACCCCCCCCCCCCCCCTGTCTTCAATATAGCATTAGGTAAAGTTTCCTGTGAAATCAAATAGCCTTGTGGTTAGAGTGTTTGACTTGTGACCATAAGGTCAAGAGGTCACTTCTTGCATCAAGCAACATGTGACCCTGATTAACATGCTTTGTTTCACATTGCTTTTCATGATAGGACTAGGGCACCCTGTCATTAAAAGCCTCCTACAATATGCAACTATGTAGGAGGCCAGGTAAACCTATATAGGTGTGAGCTGTAACAACAACACCTGAGAAACCTGTGAGAGACAACCTCATAGTAGGCCAGTTAAATCTACATAGGTGAGCTGTAACAATAATCTTGTAGAAGGCCAGTTAAATCTACATAGGTGAGCTGTAACAATAATCTTGTAGAAAGCCAGGTAAACCTACATAGGTGAGCTGTAACAATAATCTTGTAGAAGGCCAGGTAAATCTACATAGGTGTGAGCTGTAACAATAATCTTGTAGAAGGCCAGGTAAATCTACATAGGTGTGAGCTGTAACAATTAACCTTGTAGAAAGCCAGGTAAATCTACATAGGTGTGAGCTGTAACAATTAACCTTGTAGAAAGCCAGGTAAATCTACATAGGTGTGAGCTGTAACAATTAACCTTGTAGAAGGCCAGGTAAATCTACATAGGTGTGAGCTGTAACAATAATCTTGTAGAAAGCCAGGTAAATCTACATAGGTGTGAGCTGTAACAATTAACCTTGTAGAAGGCCAGGTAAATCTACATAGATGTGAGCTGTAACAATTAACCTTGTAGAAAGCCAGGTAAATCTACATAGGTGTGAGCTGTAACAATTAACCTTGTAGAAGGCCAGGTAAATCTACATAGGTGTGAGCTGTAACAATTAACCTTGTAGAAGGCCAGGTAAACCTATATAGGTGTGAGCTGTAACAACAACACCTGAGAAACCTGTGAGAGACAACCTCATAGAAGGCCAGGTAAATCTACATAGGTGTGAGCTGTAACAATTAACCTTGTAGAATGCCAGGTAAACCTACATAGGTGTGAGCTGTAACAACCTCGTAGGAGACCAGGTAAACAACTTTGTAGATGTCCAGATAGATTTACACAGGTGTAAATTTCATTTTTTTTTTCACTTCAAAGTAAAACCCTCAGCTCCTTGCCAGCTATTACTCCATTCCTGTTAGATCCATCCATCCATTTGACCAAATCTGCTAAAGCTTCATTAAATCTGTCCTTCCCCCCCCCCCCCCCTCCTATCACAGTGGACCCTACTATCACAGGTACAGAACCATTTATTAGGCAAGCTGGAGACTGGTGGTGACATGGATTTACAGATTGACCAAATATCTGGACACAGGCTAAATAATAAGTTAAAATATAATTTAAACAAGAATGAAATTGTGTTTAACCCTCTACATTTAGTATTGTATTTTCACAGTAAAGGCTTCACCTCACTTAATATTGAAATTACAAGATTTTGATATTTAATTTTGAGAACAATACCTTGAACAGAAAGAGGTGAGACAATTCTGGCCGGATACATCCGGTTTTAATGCTAAAGGGTTAACAAATAACAAATTATCATATTATTAAAGCAGGGTATGTAAGATCTTTATTAATCCATTTGAAATTCTTAAAATAAGGGCAGCGCATGAATGCGCCATGTATTGTATAGCACAGGAAATGGATAAAAAATGATTGCGCAACACCAGAACATATTCAAAACCAGCCAGTTCCAAACATATCCAGATTTCAGACTTTCTGGATGCCAAATAAATGTTTTTGTGCCTGCTACTACTACTACTAGACTGTGTGAACTACATCCCCCACCCACCCTTCACCTGTTGCTGCTGCTGCTTCAATCAACCATTTCAGTCATAAAAAGCAAAAAATTCTAGATTGTTCCATTTGGGTTAAAATCGTTTATTTTTTTTCCATATATTTTTATATATTTCTTTTTTGTTTTCCAGTTGCCTTTTTAGGTGATACAAGATTTACTAATCAGAGATGAATCTGTGTGTGTGACTGTGTGTAGATTTTGTGGAACTAATATGGCCGTGTAGTTAAGAAGTTTGCTTCACATCCTGGAACTTTGCTACATGTTTTAGACCCCCCTTAGGTCACGAATGACCATGGTATATGCACCTAGAAAGTTTCCCCTCTGAGGCACAAGTCCGGGCAAGGTTGTTTGTGGAAGACCAGCAGTCGCCTCTATTCACGCTAACGATGATGTCCAAGGGAAAGGCTATGGCCGATACAGTTTGGTACCAGTGACATCGCAACTCATTTCTACAGCTGAGTAACCTCGAGCTACATGAAATAAAGTGTCTTGCTCAAGGACACAATGCATCACCCTGTCCTCGAATCGAACTCACAACCTTTCGATACTAAGCCGCGCGTCACTTACCATAGCCCTACGGCGAAAACTGTGTGGAAGTCCGTTGGATGGCCTCTACTTGTAATTCAAAGGACTGGTCTTGTCACATACTGTCAGGCTGAATCTCACTGAGAATTATGTTTACGGTACACGTGTCTGTGGAAAATTCGGCTATTTACACAATAATACAGAAATAGACTGTACTTGTAATTTCAAATATCAGGTCTTGTCATGCTGAATCTCCCTGAGAATTATTGGCAACTATTTCCAAAGGTTAGTTTTGTTACGCTGAATCTCCCTGAGAATTATTGGCAACTATTTCCAAAGGTTAGTTTTGTTACGCTGAATCTCCCTGAGAACTACGTTAAAGTGTACACGTGTCTGTGGAATACTCAGCCACTAACACTTATAATACAGGATAGACTGTAGCTCTAATTCAAAGGGGCCATCGTTCCCATGCACTATGTCACGCTAAATTTTCCTCGACAAATACACGTCTCTGGAATATTCAGCCACTTTGCACTTGTAATTCAAATAGCCAGCCTTATTATAAACTGACATGCCGAATCTTCCTGAGAAATAGGTTAAAGAGTAGACTGTGTTTGGAATACTCTGACTTCCATGTTAATTGAACAGCTGGAACAATCATCGTTGAAACCGACAAAGGTCCGTTATATATTTGTGTCTGACGTGCTACATAAACGGCGTCAGGTATATAGAAAAAAATCTTCCAATATTTCTTTTAAAAACCCAAAACAAACAAAAACAAAATCATAATTATCTCCCTTGTATAAATAACTTTCTACTTTTGGCACAAGGCCAGCAATACTGGTACTTTATTTTATCAACCTCGGCGAGATTTGAACTCAGACTGGAAGAATTATCTCCCTTGTTAAAACAAAACTTACTGAACATATGGACTTTCAAATTGTTAGAAATCGTAGCTAAATTTCTCCCTCACATCATTCCGTCGTAAAACAACAAAGTACACACTACACAATGTAGTCTTAGTTACCTGTATAACAACAGGATATGCAAGGTTAGAACGGCATTGGTTATATAAGGTAGGGTGTCACCAGGTCTTGCTCGCCTTAGCATTAAAATTAACACTAGTTATCTCACTCGGTAAGAGTTTCTCGACCTTTTTACTTTTGTAGAACTCTTGAAATAGTTTTAATGTCTGAGGGAATCCCTAAATAAAAATCATTATATACCGAATATTAATATAGGCATACGTCAAGACGGGCGGTCTCAAAAGTGAAAGTAAATATTTTCATTTTCGAACGTCGTGTTTACATTTTGTGTGTGTGTTTAGATCTAAATTTGTGTCGTTTTAACTGATTATGTATATGTGTGTGTGTGTAGTTGACGGTTGAGAGAAGAGTACTCAATACCGAAGTAATCTTGTAATGAGGCTTGCAGAATGGTGAGTCCGTCATTCTAGACGCTGCTGCCTTGCAGAAGTCCCAAATCGAAGCTCTGACACTCTCGTCCCCATCATTCAACAGGGATTTTGCCAGGCAGCCGCATCATCTCCGATGGTTGGGCTTCCTGTTCGGAAATTGAAGGTGGAATTTACGTTCATGATGTGGTGCACGAACGGAACTTTGTAGATCCTGCGGACCTTGATGTGCACACACAGCTAATAGAGAACACGTGGAGCCGTGCAAAGAAGAAGCTTCGTCGCCAGCATGTTTCGTTTGAACACACACACAAAATGTAAACACGACGTTCGAAAATGAAAATAAATTTACTTTCACTTTTGAGACCGCCCGTCTTGACGTATGCCAAATTATCAATATAAGATGCATTAGCTTATTTATCACGGAACGCCGGTTGAAAAAACGGTCTTAAAAATTATTGTATACCACTGAAGCCTTTATAATAACCAAATATTTCCCAACAATATGCCATACGTATATAGTAAAATTACTCGAAAATGTATTAGATTATTTTATCAGTTTCTCGCAGTTTGAGAAACAGAGCTCTACGTCGTTTTATTTGCTAGAAATAACAGCCAGTTGTCCTCTGAAACACGGAAGAGATTAACAGAACGTTTTCACTTTGATTTCGTATCTACAGCATGGCTTATAATATAAATGATTATACTTGGAGCATAACTTAAGAAAGCTTCTTACATAAATGATTATACTTGGAGCATAACTTAAGAAAGGTTCTTACATAAATTTATAACAAGGCTTATAATATAAATGATTATGTTTGAAACAAAGTTTCTTATATAAAATTATAATGGAAGGTTTTTATAACATTATAAACACTTTAACCATTTCGTTACTATAATTCTAATGAAAGACACCGCCTTTATTTAAATAATCAAGAATTTAGTTTATAAAACTCTCACTATTAAATTAGTGTATGAAGCATAACCTAAAGGACATTTTAGGCTTTCTTTACACTTAGTGTTGTATAAACATGTATATTATTTGAGCATATATTAGTGTGGAAGAAGATACAGTAAACTTAACGGACAAAAGAATAATAATAATAATCATAATACAATACTGTACCTGTTCATGACAAAATACTTGGTCGAAGGTAAAACAAAAATAACAATTTCCTTTTATAATTGAAACATTTTATATCGTACATTCGTGTACATTGAATTAGTTGTGGGCTTGGGGGGGGGGGGGGGGGGGGTTCCACCTTACATTAAATACTACAATAGCGACTCCTCGATAAATGTTCACACATACACAAATATATAAGATTAAATAGAAGTACATACATATAATCAATTAATTATTGTTCGGAACCTTGAAAAATAATACACAAAAACATGCGATAAAAGCGAGAATAAAAACCCATCAATTCAACGTCGTTTCCTCTCCACGGTTAAATAGAATAGTCACTTGTCTTATAGTGTGTATTTATATGTATTAGCTGGCCACGTGAATATTTATACATGTGGCTCTTCGTCTAACTGTGAGTGACTGTCCTTTCAATTGCGTCTGCAAGTGTTTATTATCTCTAGATGTATAAAAAAAAAAAATAAAAAAAACCATTTCTTTAAAGACAAAATTCTAACCTCTACTCACACTAGTTTAAATAAAACATTCTCTCTGGAGATAAATAAATAAAAAAAGTATATTTTATCTACGTCTTACCAATAAACCAAATTACCTCCCCCTTTTAAAAAGTCTATACAGAATTATCTTCCCCTTTTTTATAGTCCCAGAAAGAAAATAGGTTTAAGTAAGTTATTTTAACACTAACTTTCGTTGGCCAGTCGGTGGTCTTGTGGTGTAGGGTGTTGCCATACCTTCTGAACAGTAGTAACGAAGGTATTGGTTTCGATCCCTGTACTTTTTACAATTTTATTAATTTTTTTTTTTTAAAGAAAAAAAATTTAAAAGAACGTCTCTCTACCTTCTGGGAGGCCGGGGCCACTTCGATCCCCTGCCCACCTGTTTTGTTACGCTCCGGCCCGAGTACAGCAGTACTATTAGATATATTTGAGTACTCGATAGATCGAAATTTAAAAACAAACATTAAATCCACGATTAACAGCAATAAAGACGACCGAAGACACTAACTATACACACAACAAAATTACGATAGATACAGAAAGGTTTGTATATATAAAAACAAACATTAAATCCAGTTAACAGCAATAAAGACGACCGAAGACACTAACTATACACACAACAAAATTACGATAGATACAGAAAGGTTTGTATATATAAAAACAAACATTAAATCCACGATTAACAGCAATAAAGACGACCGAAGACACTAACTATACACACAACAAAATTACGATAGATACAGAAAGGTTTGTATATATAAAAACAAACATTAAATCCAGTTAACAGCAATAAAGACGACCGAAGACACTAACTATACACACAACAAAATTACGATAGATACAGAAAGGTTTATATATATATATAAATATCAATAAAAATTGAATTTGACTGCTATTTCGAGCATAAACTAGAAACCGGAAGTGGACAAAATTGAAAAACTTCTTCTTTTTCCCCCTCTAACTTTTTTCTAAACAAAAAACGAAATTTTTCGCAAGAAAAAGTTAGAAGGTGAAAAAGAAGAAGTTTTTCAATTTTGTCCACTTCCGGTTTCTAGTTTATGCTAGAAATAGCAGTCAAATAAATTTATAAATGTGTGTGTGTGTGTGTGTGTATGTGTAAAAAAAAAAAATTTATTTGACTGCTATTTCTAGCAAAAACTAGAAACCGGAAGTGGACAAAATTGAAAAACTTCTTCTTTTTCCCCTTCTAACTTTTTTCTAAACAAAAACGAAATTTTTCTTAAGAAAAAGTTAGAAGGGGAAAAAGAAGAAGTTTTTCAATTTTGTCCACTTCCGGTTTCTAGTTTTTGCTAGAAATAGCAGTCAAATAAATTTTTTTTTTTTTACACATACACACACACACACACACACATTTATAAATTTATTTGACTGCTATTTCTAGCATAAACTAGAAACCGGAAGTGGACAAAATTGAAAAACTTCTTTTTCACCTTCTAACTTTTTCTTGCGAAAAATTTCGTTTTTTGTTTAGAAAAAAGTTAGAGGGGGAAAAAGAAGAAGTTTTTCAATTTTGTCCACTTCCGGTTTCTAGTTTATGCTCGAAATAGCAGTCAAATTCAATTTTTATTGATATTTATATATATATATAAACCTTTCTGTATCTATCGTAATTTTGTTGTGTGTATAGTTAGTGTCTTCGGTCGTCTTTATTGCTGTTAACTGGATTTAATGTTTGTTTTTATATATACAAACCTTTCTGTATCTATCGTAATTTTGTTGTGTGTATAGTTAGTGTCTTCGGTCGTCTTTATTGCTGTTAACTGTGGATTTAATGTTTGTTTTTATATATACAAACCTTTCTGTATCTATCGTAATTTTGTTGTGTGTATAGTTAATGTCTTCGGTCGTCTTTATTGCTGTTAACTGTGGATTTAATGTTTGTTTTTAACTTTCGATCTATCGAGTACTCAAACAAATCGAATAGTACTGCTGTACTACAGCTAAAGTTCGATTTACAATTATTATTATATATATATGTCCTCTTTATTTGTTTACTAAACTCTAGCCGCTGTGTCTAGCATGCATATATCTGTACTTTAATTATCCGTTGGTCTCTGTGCTTCTAGCATGTACACATCTGTATGTTTACATTCTGCGACAGTTATACTTATAACTACATAAATAAATCTTTAAATATTTTATTTTTTAATAGGCGTTCAGTAATTGTCTCGGTGGCTCATTTGGTAGGAGTGCCGGACTTTGAAACTAACATTGTGTAGTTATAGGTTCAATCCCTAGTTGGATTTTATAATTCCTTTTATTGAATATAATTTTAACAAATAAATTATATCTATATAACGCCAAACATAGTGAGTTCCAATCTGGCTGACATGCAGAATAAGTGAATAAGGTAAGACAAAATCGTAGTAGATTAGAATATTACACAGACAGACTAACAAGATCGAGGTAATACGAAACCAAGTATGTCCCCCCTCACACAAATAGAAATGACGTGTTACACGTATGAAACGTGGGTTGCAGTTTCGAATTACTTTTGAAGCGGTATTTCTTTGCAAATGTCTCTTAGAAAACAACAATACAATCAAAATAAGCAAGCAATTCGTTTATAAATATATTTTTTTTATTAAGTATGGAAAGTTTCCATGAGTTACAAAGATGTCAGGTTAATGATATATATTTATTTTTTATTATACAGTGACACAATACACAGGAACTTATATAGATTTGTACATATTCTCCAGTGGCCACAAACTCAGACTGACTGCCCGCAATACAAAGGAGAGTAAAATAGTCAAATACCTTCACATAACAATAAATAAGCACATTATCTTGAGCAGCAGAGTGATTTACATAGACTTAGAATAGAAGACATGAATGCTGAAGAACTGCTCAATTTCAGACAGAGTTGAATATATAACTAACATCGTAGTAGAAATTGCCCAACAATTCATATCAATGGAAATGTAGAAGAATTTCATATTGGTGATATGAAAGCTTTGTGCAATCATTGTGGAGCTTTGAAGAAAATTATAACTGTTGTAATAAGGGGAAAGTTGTGTTGCCTCCATTGCAAATATACCTGAAAGACTGAGAAATCTCTTTGAAAGAGGCCAGGAAGTAGTTGCATTTCACAGGAACATCTGCAATTACAACTGTGTATTTTCTTTTGGTGTTAAACTTTCCCTACCACCTGGCAGAGGCCCATATTTCTTTTGTATTCGGGGTAAAACATATCACTGTACCACACCTCTGTACCCTGCAGAAAATACACCACAATATGGCCAGTAAAATATTATTGACACAAATGAAGCTGTGTAACACAGATTGGAAGTACCACCAAATAATGACTGCTCACCACTAACAATGACTCTGGTAAGTGGTGTTGCATGAATGTAATCCATGTCGAAGTGTACAATACAATGCATGGCATAGAACAAGAAGTGAAAATCGTCGTGTACAGAACTGTGAATTAAGCTGCATTAATTTACCAACTAGCAAAGAAATAGCTGTTGTTTTTGTGGAGAGTGTGTACAGGTGGTGTGCCATCAGAGATATCATTTGCCCTAAAGACCATCCTCCTCAGAAAATACCATATATTTCATGTCACTTGGACCTCATGATCTACTCATAATGGTGAATTTTGGTGGCATAGTAACATGCAGAGGAACGCAGGAACTGCATCCACAATAGACTGACAATGCAGGAGTATTACAGATACTGTATAGCATATAGGGGAGGATTTAGGGTGATATATAGGGCAGGTAGATTATTTCAGCAGTATTTAGTGGATGCCTATGTGAAAGTAGAGGGATGCAGGCTTCAATATTTGAGGAAAAATAAAGCCAAATTGTGAGTGGATGAGAATAATGGTTTAATGGATTATCTAAACAGATAACACTGAGCCTGGGGAGCAAGTTATTTTGCCATCATTCTTCACTGACAGCCCAAGAAACATACATCAGTACTTTAAGGATGCGATGACAATTGTTGCCAAATATGGCAAACCAGATATTTTTATAACTTATACAACCCTAAATGCCCTGACATTCGAAATAATTTAAATCAAAACGAAGCCACAGAAAACAGACATGATATAGTTGCCGGGGGTTTTAAGGCTCAGCTTTCTGAAATGATGAAAAATATCAAAGAAAGACATATTCTTGGCGTGCCAGTGGCTTATATTCCTGTCATTGAGTTCTAAATAACAGGACTTCCTCATTGCCATATGTTGGTGATCTTAAGAAAGGAAGACAAGATAACAGAGAAATAGTGAGAGAGGGGGACAGAATAAAGGAGAAATATATAGGGAGGGGGAGAGAGTGAACCAGATAGATATAGGAAGGGGGAGAGAATGAACCAGATATATATAGGGAGTGAACCAGATATATATAGGGAGGGGTAGTGAGTTAACTAGATATATATAGGGAGTGGTAGAGAGTGAACCAGATATATATAGGGAGGGGTAGTGAGTTAACTAGATATATATAGGGAGTGGTAGAGAGTGAACCAGATATATATAGGGAGGGGTAGTGAGTTAACTAGATATATATAGGGAATGGTAGAGAGTGAACCAGATATATATAGGGAGGGGTAGAGAGTGAGGTAGTCTGGCACTGGGAAGAAAGGGTGGTAAAATATGGCACTTAGGAGCACGTCTGCTGCAGCATGGAACTGAAAAGCTTGAGTGACACAGTATGGCTGGACCTAGGGTGACACAGTATGGCTACCTAAGGTGACACAGGCTGGACCTAGGGTGACACAGTATGGCTACCTAAGGTGACACAGGCTGGACTTAGGGTGACACAGGCTGGACCTAGGGTGACACAGTATGGCTACCTAAGGTGACACAGGCTGGACTTAGGGTGACACAGTATGGCTACCTAAGGTGACACAGGCTGGACTTAGGGTGACACAGTATGGCTACCTAAGGTGACACAGGCTGGACTTAGGGTGACACAGTATGGCTACCTAAGGTGACACAGGCTGGACTTAGGGTGACACAGGCTGGACCTAGGGTGACACAGTATGGCTACCTAAGGTGACACAGGCTGGACCTAGGGTGACACAGTATGGCTACCTAAGGTGACACAGGCTGGACTTAGGGTGACACAGTATGGCTACCTAAGGTGACACAGGCTGGACCTAGGGTGACACAGTATGGCTACCTAAGGTGACACAGGCTGGACCTAGGGTGACACAGTATGGCTACCTAAGGTGACACAGTATGGCTACCTAAGGTGACACAGGCTGGACCTAGGGTGACACAGTATGGCTACCTAAGGTGACACAGGCTGGACCTAGGGTGACACAGTATGGCTACCTAAGGTGACACAGGCTGGACTTAGGGTGACACAGTATGGCTACCTAAGGTGACACAGGCTGGACTTAGGGTGACACAGTATGGCTACCTAAGGTGACACAGGCTGGACTTAGGGTGACACAGTATGGCTACCTAAGGTGACACAGGCTGGACTTAGGGTGACACAGTATGGCTACCTAAGGTGACACAGGCTGGACCTAGGGTGACACAGTATGGCTACCTAAGGTGACACAGGCTGGACCTAGGGTGACACAGTATGGCTACCTAAGGTGACACAGTATGGCTACCTAAGGTGACACAGGCTGGACCTAGGGTGACACAGTATGGCTACCTAAGGTGACACAGGCTGGACCTAGGGTGACACAGTATGGCTACCTAAGGTGACACAGGCTGGACTTAGGGTGACACAGTATGGCTACCTAAGGTGACACAGGCTGGACTTAGGGTGACACAGTATGGCTACCTAAGGTGACACAGGCTGGACTTAGGGTGACACAGTATGGCTACCTAAGGTGACACAGGCTGGACCTAGGGTGACACAGTATGGCTACCTAAGGTGACACAGGCTGGACTTAGGGTGACACAGTATGGCTACCTAAGGTGACACAGGCTGGACCTAGGGTGACACAGTATGGCTACCTAAGGTGACACAGGCTGGACTTAGGGTGACACAGTATGGCTACCTAAGGTGACACAGGCTGGACCTAGGGTGACACAGTATGGCTACCTAAGGTGACACAGGCTGGACTTAGGGTGACACAGTATGGCTACCTAAGGTGACACAGGCTGGACTTAGGGTGACACAGTATGGCTACCTAAGGTGACACAGGCTGGACTTAGGGTGACACAGTATGGCTACCTAAGGTGACACAGGCTGGACTTAGGGTGACACAGGCTGGACCTAGGGTGACACAGTATGGCTACCTAAGGTGACACAGGCTGGACCTAGGGTGACACAGTATGGCTACCTAAGGTGACACAGGCTGGACTTAGGGTGACACAGTATGGCTACCTAAGGTGACACAGGCTGGACCTAGGGTGACACAGTATGGCTACCTAAGGTGACACAGGCTGGACCTAGGGTGACACAGTATGGCTACCTAAGGTGACACAGGCTGGACCTAGGGTGACACAGTATGGCTACCTAAGGTGACACAGGCTGGACCTAGGGTGACACAGTATGGCTACCTAAGGTGACACAGGCTGGACTTAGGGTGACACAGTATGGCTACCTAAGGTGACACAGGCTGGACTTAGGGTGACACAGTATGGCTACCTAAGGTGACACAGGCTGGACTTAGGGTGACACAGTATGGCTACCTAAGGTGACACAGGCTGGACTTAGGGTGACACAGTATGGCTACCTAAGGTGACACAGGCTGGACCTAGGGTGACACAGTATGGCTACCTAAGGTGACACAGGCTGGACCTAGGGTGACACAGTATGGCTACCTAAGGTGACACAGTATGGCTACCTAAGGTGACACAGGCTGGACCTAGGGTGACACAGTATGGCTACCTAAGGTGACACAGGCTGGACCTAGGGTGACACAGTATGGCTACCTAAGGTGACACAGGCTGGACTTAGGGTGACACAGTATGGCTACCTAAGGTGACACAGGCTGGACTTAGGGTGACACAGTATGGCTACCTAAGGTGACACAGGCTGGACTTAGGGTGACACAGTATGGCTACCTAAGGTGACACAGGCTGGACCTAGGGTGACACAGTATGGCTACCTAAGGTGACACAGTATGGCTACCTAAGGTGACACAGGCTGGACCTAGGGTGACACAGTATGGCTACCTAAGGTGACACAGGCTGGACTTAGGGTGACACAGTATGGCTACCTAAGGTGACACAGGCTGGACTTAGGGTGACACAGTATGGCTACCTAAGGTGACACAGGCTGGACCTAGGGTGACACAGTATGGCTACCTAAGGTGACACAGGCTGGACCTAGGGTGACACAGTATGGCTACCTAAGGTGACACAGTATGGCTACCTAAGGTGACACAGGCTGGACCTAGGGTGACACAGTATGGCTACCTAAGGTGACACAGGCTGGACCTAGGGTGACACAGGCTGGACTTAGGGTGACACAGTATGGCGACCTAAGGTGACACAGGCTGGACCTAGGATGACACAAGCTGGACTTAGGGTGACACAGGCTGGACCTAGGGTAACACAGTATGGCCCTGGAGAGGATATTACAACACCTTAGCCTCACTATTACCTGAGACAATATCCTGAATGTTTTGCCATTAAAAATATTTAGAAGGAAACCCCAATATTTTCTGTTGCCAAGTGTAACTGGTTGTCTGTCTTGTCAGGTTTTGTTTGTAATTTTTACCTTTCCTTATTTCTATAATTGCCTATATATAGGCATACATGACTTTTAGCGGTCGCAATAATGAAAGTAAATTTCTTCTTCTTTGCACGGCTCCATGTGTTCTCTATGAGCTGTGTGTGCACATCAGGGTCCGCAGGATCTACAAAGTTCCGTTCGTGCACCACAACATCATGAACGTAAATCCCACCTTCAATTTCCTCAGTTTCCGAATAGGAAGCCCAACTATCGGAGGTGATGCGGCTGTCTGGCAAAATCCACTGCTGAATGATGGAGACGAGAGTGTCACGGCTTCGATTTGGGACTTCTACAAAGCAGCAGCGTCCAGAATGGCGTTCAACAGCGCCGAAGACCCAGTGGCCTTGTCTCCACAGGCAACGAGGATACTTTCTATGGAAGTATTTGGATTCTTCTATCTCGACAATGATGGACTCACCATTCTGCAAGCCTCATTACAAGATTACTTCGGTATTGATTACTCTTCTCTCAACCGTCAACTACACACACACACATATATATAATCAGTTAAAACGACAGAGGCTCTGATTTTCTCTTTAATCTCAGTAACTAATTTAGATCTAAACACACAAAATGTAAACACTACGTTCGAAAATGAAAATAAATTTACTTTCATTTTTCAGACCGTTAAAAGTCATGTATGCCACATATATATATATATATATATATATATGTGTGTAAATCATATTGGTGAGATAAATTACTTATGTTGAAATAGTCAATTTAATATAGAAAATAATATTTAGTTTACGTGAATGTCAAATTTGCCGGACTTCGTCACAAATCCTACCGTACAAAGTTAGCCACACATTTTCAATCACGTTTTCGTATTTTTGCAGTGAAATATTTTAATTAGAATGTTTGTTATGAAATAAAGTTTATTAAATAAATTCCTATTTAATTATATAATTTTTGCAATAGAATATAATAAAGTTAAGTAACGAAAGTGAGGGGACAGCCAATCCTAGACAGTGGTGGCCATAACTGGACCCCAAAACCAAATATTCTGTATACATAAGTGTATGAAATTTTAAATATGCTACACCTATATATATATATATATATATATATAGTGTACCTGAGTACTGTACACGATAATTTCATTATTGATTCACCAACACTACACCTGATATTCCCCCTCCATACACACACACGTGTATATCATGACTCATACACTGTTCATTTGCATATTATTCTATGTACCATTGATGAGTTGTAGTGCACCCGAGCACTGTACACAATAATTTCATTATTATTATTTATTATAAATATATATTATTTATAATCGTTATAAACTTTTTTAATTAGCCAATAAAAACAGTTGATAGGTTTATATATGTTATAATTTTAAACACAATCATTTAAGTCTAGCTGGTTGTGTGGTATGTCACAGGCTGGCCAGCATGATTGGTATGGTTTCGATCTCTCGATAAATTATTATTTATTCATTTTTTACCTTAGTTATTTTTACTTTCAAGTCGATCCTAGTGCGTCTTTGGTACTTTATTTTATTTTATCGGCTCCGTAAGGCAACACTAATCTCGGTGGGACTTAAACTCAATTACAAGATTTTCGACTTTATTGAAATATAATTATATTACTTTTTACTTAGTTTAGCTGTAATGAATAGTCGTAGGACTTACTAAGTGGTTAAGTAAATACTTTGTCTCACTTAAATGTAAAATGATTCATCTAAATATCTTTTATATTAAATAACGTACATACTTCTGGCAATATAACAATATTTAATTAGAATTTAGCTTCAATCGACATAGCTGTATACAAATATTGTTATGAATTTCGTATATCTAAAGATATACGGTATGTTTATAAAGATAGAATAGTACTTTCTGTACTACAGCTAAAGTTAGATTTACAAATATTATGTGTTATGTCTGTGTGTGTATATATATATGCAATATAATATATAAAGTTAGATTTACAAATATTATGTGTTATGTCTGTGTGTGTGTATGTGTATATATATATATGTAATATAATGTATAGAAATAAACACACAAAGAAGTGTGTTTTGACTACATGGGTTGAAAAACTACTTTGGTCCAATGCATATAATATATATAATGATGATGATGATATATGTATATATACATACACAAATAAAACTGATGGATCAGGTTATGAAAGTGACACAAAGGATATTAGCGCAACCAATTAGAAAAAGGGTCACACTAGATGAGATGCAGTTTGGTTTTGTGCCTGGGAAAAGTACAACAGATGCCCTCTTCTTAGTGAGACAACTACAAGAGAGGTTTTTAGAGGAGAATAGGCCACTATACTTAGCCTTTGATATGGTACCCCGATCTCTCATCTGGTGGTCCCTAAGGAAACTAGGTGTTGAGGAATGGCTTGTAAGGACAGTGCAAGCTTTGTACAGCGGTACTGTCAGTAAAGTGAGAGTAGGAATGGAGTTTAGTGAGGAATTCCAGATACAAGTAGGAGTACATCAGTGTTCGGTCCTCAGCCTGCTCTTGTTCATTATAGTCCTCCAAGCCATAACAGAGGAGTTTGAGACTGGATGCCCATGAGAACTTCTCTATGCTGACGATCTGGTTCTTATAACAGAATCAGTAGAGGAGCTAGAGAATACATTCTGGCTATGGAAACAGCAGTTGGAATTAAGAGGACTGAGAGTGAACCTAGCTAAGACAAAAGAGGACAAAACTCTGATTCCGTCAGGGAAATGGCCATGTTCGATATGCAGAAAAGGAACTAGCATAAACTCTATAAAATGTACACAATGCAGATCTTGGGTACACAAGAGATGTAGTGGGATAGCAGGCAAACTAACAGGTAGGGAAAAATATGTATGCAGTAGATGTACAGGGAAATCTGACAGTAGAAGTCGCATTGATAGACACATTTTTCCAATGCAGGTAGGTTCTATAGAAGTGGCTGATAGTTTCCGGTACTTAGATGATCAGATTAGCGGGGCGTTCCGAGGCCATAGTATCTAAAATAAGGACAGGTTGGAAGAAGTTTAGGGAGCTGCTTCCTCTGCTGACGAAGAAGGGTTTCTCCCTGCGTACGAAAGGCTGGTTATATGATGCCTGTGTGAGGTGCACGATGCTGCATGGTAGTGAGACATGGGCAGCAACTGCAGAGGAGATGCGACGGATGGAGAGAAATGAAGCAAGCATGCTCCGTTGGATGTGCAATGTCAATGTACGTGAATGACTGAGCATGGGTGTGTTGTGAGAGAAACTGTGTCTGAGAGGAATAAGTTGTAGTGTGCGGGAGAGAAGACCGTGATGGTATGGACATGTGATGCGCATGGAGGATGACCGCTGGGTAAAGAAATGCCAGTTGAAGGAAGATGCAGTAGAGGAAGACCACGAAAAACATGGGCGGAGGTGGTGAGAGTAGACTTCAGATCGCTGAAGTTCACAGTGGAGATGACGAAGGACTGTGACAAGTGGAGAGATGCTGTGCTGAATAGGACTCGTCCCACCCTTGCAAGCAGAGAAAAGCGGATGTAAAATGATAATATACACACATATAAAATCGTTTCTAATTTACTTTATTATTTGCTCCTTTAAGTAATATAAATATTTACCCAACTCGGAGAGAATACAGTGGAAAACCATAAATTCTATGTAGAAACCACATAAACTACAAGATATATATACATAAATTATAAGCCGTCATATATACTTAAATTATAAGGCTTGTTATATATACATAAACTATAAGACTTGTTATGTATACATAAACTATAAGACTTGTTATGTATACATAAACTATAAGACTTGTCATATATACATAAATTATAAGCCGTCATATATACATAAACTATAAGACTTGTTATATATACATAAACTATAAGACTTGTTATGTATACATAAACTATAAGACTTGTTATATATACATAAACTATAAGACTTGTTATATATACATAAACTATAAGACTTGTTATGTATACATAAATTATAAGACTTGTTATGTATACATAATGAAAGGTAAAAAATAATCTGTTAATATTTTCATACACAGAAAAAAATCATGCTTTTACAAGTGTCATAACTAATTGACTGTCGTGATTCGAGGGAAATTTGACTATCATTTCTGGCAAACGGGAGCAACTACCTCGATAGATGTTGCTTACTTTCAATCGTAAGGCCGTTGACCTCTAGTCTCGAGCCAGGAGGTTCATCCAGCCAGTGCTTTTCCTGGTTTGGGTGGTGTGAAGTGACCGAATACAAGACTCCTCTCTGGACAGATTTGATATTATGTGAGATAATTATAAAGCCTTTACCGCAAAAATTACAATAGTAAATACAGAGTAATGTAAATGTTAAAGGGTTTACTGACCCTTCTTCCCCAACACATACACACACATGAGGGACAGACTAACTTTTGGGGCCTTTGGTATGCAGTTGAAATTGATGGAATAACTCTTCCAACTGAGCTAGGATTCATTTTGCTTCTTCTCTTGTTTCCACAATGTCAGTGATATCATCCGTAAATTTGTACATTGGTGGTGGTACCAGGTGTCCTCTTATCTTCACTCCTTCCTCTCAGCAGCTTCTTACCCCTGTCAGCCATGGCCATCACAAAGAGGAATGACAAAATGGTGCCCCACATCCCCTCCATCATTATGGCTACTTCTAGAGCCTACCACTTAGTATTGATGTGTTTGGTAGTAACTGGCATTATTACAAATCCAAAGAAATGCCTCAAAAGATCCATTACTTGTCCAGGAATGTGTAAGAAGTCTGATAATATATGAAGCAACACCTAGGGGTGAAGGTGGACTGATCTGTATACATTTGCCAAGTCAAGCCAAACAAGCTGATAGTCCTTTTTTCCTATTTGCCTGCTGAATGGAGCTCTAAATAATCTGTTAAAGCTCTAGACACCCCGACTCACCAAATCGTTTGATATTGGTGCAAGTTCCAGGTATTCTGGGTCATCATCTCATCTGTGCAAGCTCCAGCCATTTTGCGTCATCAACTCATTTGTACAGGTTCTAGACATCTTGAGTCATCAAAGACGCACATCATTTGTGCAAGTTCTAGACATACGGGGTCACCAACTTTCAGTGCTTAGAGCTTCGATATTCTTCTAGTCAGCACTCTGTAAAAACAATTACCCTCCACATGAAGGATGGCTAGAACCAGTCAATAGATGTTACCCTATGCACCAGTCCTTATTATTGTTCCTTCTTCCTAGGCTTGCTGCAATAATTTTACCAACACACTGAGGACACCTGGGCAGTGTTTATACATCTGGTAACATGGTAAGATAGACATAGAAAAGACAGCATAATCTTGTTATTCCTACCAGACATCAGTTAGTGTTACAGTGACACACAGAATCATGTTACCCCTACCATCAGTCAATAGTAACACAGAACCAGTAATTCACCTCTTACAGGCATGTAATGTATGTGGCTACAGTTCACAAATGTTAGAAATACAACAAAGTTGAGAGAGAGGATAGAAGGATGATAATTTCAACTTACGTGGAGGTCATTCAGAAGTATTCAGAGTCAGTTGTGGTCCTGTGGTCAGGATTTCAACTCAGGACACAGAAGACTGAAATAAACACCACTGTAAGCTTCCGACTCACTCTCCCCACTGATGTTGTCTAAAGATAAGGTAAGGGTCGCGATACAGCTAGGCACCAATGACCACCACCACCACCACCACCAAAAGGACGGAAATAGATACTGTGGTGAGTTTTCTCCTCCTCCCATTGATGTTGTCTAAAGGTAAGATAAGGGTCATGATAGAGCTAGGCACCAGTGTGGTGTTGTGTATGGTGATGTGATGTGGTGTGGTGAGAGGAATCACATCATACGGGAACGGTCAAGTATAAAAGTGGAGAGAGAAGAGGAAAGACTTGCAGTTTATAAACTTACATAGTGTCAACTGTAGAGAAAGAGGAGAGAAGAAGAGGAGTAAAGAAGAGAGTCCTGGTGTTTGTATTTGTACAATTTATTCATCTATCCAAAGTCTTTTCAACTTCCTGTTATTCACCCTCAATGCAGTGTCAAGAATCTCAGCAGAAATATCTTCTTCTGCCTTGTCAGCATTAATTACCTGCAAAAAGATGGTAAAAATATACAAATGATTTGATATAGACCCCCAAACAAGATGTTTGGATAACATCCATGAGTTTCGCTGGTCTTGCTTAGGGATAAACAGCCAGATCAATTGTAGATGATAGCATCAATGAGATTGGCTGGTCTTGCTTGGGGAGAGACAACCAGATCAGTTGGAGACAGTTACTTCTGACAGGACCCGCAGGAGAGAGTATTTGAGGACTCTACCTCCATCACACTGCCAGGATTCAGTGGATGAAGAAGAAGGCTTGATGGAATGATGGTCCTGTAATTCTCGAGGACGTCGGGGCATACATTGTTTCTTGGGCATTTTAAGCCTGGTGAAGCCCATCTCCTCTAATACAGACATCAGATCTGAACCTGGATCAAATCCGATAATACAGGCAGTCTGATAGCGTTGATTAATAATACAGACATCAGATCTGATGCCAGATCAGATCCGATAATACAGGCAGTCTGATAGCGTTGACTAATAATACAGGCATCAGATCAGATCAGATAATACAGGCAGTGTGTATATGTTAATATGTATTAGTGTGTGTTAGAGAAAGAGACTGTATAATATGGGTGTATTAGTATGTGTATGTATGAACATCTGAGTGTGTATGTGAGAGAGAGAGAGGAGTTTGTATATGTTACCTTCCAACTTTCATCCTTTAACTTCATAAATAGTGCGCGAACTTTCAGCTGGAATTCCAACACCTCGTAACGTTCCATTCCGTACCCGGACCTTTTCTTTGCGGCCTCTGGCTCCAGATCAAGGAAGAAAATACAATCTGGCTTAAGAATCCCTTTATCAGGGGACCTACACCACTGAATTGAGAGGGTCTGCAAAGATTCAAACAAGGGAACATTGATTCAGATGATGTTTATTAAATAAACACACACAGAGAGATCATCATCATCGTTTAACGTCTATCTTCCACGCTAGCATGGGTTCGACGTAGGTAACCCTCATGGGTTAGATATAGGTAACTCTCACTAAAATGGAGAGGAGAGGAGAGATGGGCACATCAGTGGCGGTGATAGTTACAGATGTCGACCAGACACAGATGTCAACAAGACACGAAAGTGAACTGGGCCCAGATGTCAACTAGGTATCATTGTAAACTAGTCATCTTCCTCATCATCATAGTTTTGACAGAAGTATTTGAGAATCAAATGTAGCATATATTCTGCTTCCTGCATTTCGTCCTACTTTGGTTCATAAATACACCACTACTATATATATACATATAACTGTTTCTACTTTTGGCACAAGGCCAGCAATTATCCCAGTGCATTACGGGTGCTTCATTTTATCGACCCTGTAAGGATGAAAGGCAAAGTTAACCCTGGCAGGATTTGAACTTAGACTGTAAAGGGCCGTAATTCTATGCTGCAAAGCATGTCATCCAATCTTCTACTGATACTACCAATCCACCACATATTATTCAAATCCTGCCATGGTTAACTTTGCCTTTCATCTTTACGGGGTCAATAAAATAAAGTACCAGTAATACACTGGAATAATTCCTGGCCTTGTGCTAAATGTAGAAACAATTATATATGCATATAAAAATCATCACCACCGTTTTACGTCCATTCTTCCACGCTAGCATGGGTTAGACGGGTTGCCCAGTTGTGGGCAATACCAGGTCAGGTGACTATGTCTTGTTGATACAGGAACTGATTCTGGCTTGATTTCTACAGCTGGATGCCCTTCCTAACACCAACCTCATTTACAGTGAGTGCTGGTTGCTTTTTTAACGTGGCGCCTACACGACAAACACACACACATATATTGGGCCATCAAGTATGAAATTTGTAGAAAAAAACAAATTTCATACTTGACAACCCTATATATATATATATTATATATATATATATATATGTATTATATATATATATATAAAGTGAGCATCTTGGTCAGCCTATGAACTTCTCAGTCGACCCTCATATACAAGGAAGACCAAAAATTAAACGATGATGAGGATGATAAACAGAGAGAGATGTATACATACCTCTTTAGCAGCAGAATAACAAATCCCTGAGAAGGCATAACGGTCCATGATAATTGTGGTACCTTCATTGAGCATTTCTTGGATTTGACTCCTGGAAATAACAGAATAAGAAACATCCTTTCAATCTAATGACACACACAGATACAGATACGATGTAATGACACGCTCATATGCACATACAATGTAATGACATACACACATACCTCCACATCTACACAATGTAATGGCACACACCTACCCACATACAGAGACAGACATGTCACTACCAGCACAGTCTCCTCTCCTGTCTTCGCACCTCTGTGCCTCATCATTCAGACCAACTCATATTACATGCTCAGCAGAGCAAGCTCGCCTAATGTTACCCCCACCCGAAACCTTCACACATCTTTGACATTCATTTACCATCTCACCTATACATTAGAGGTTCTTTGGTAACAAAGATGGAAGACAGCAACAACAACAAGCATTTTATATCCATTTCAACCCCACATAAAACAGGGGTTAACTCTGCAAGCCCCACCACAGGCATCATAGCAATAATGGGGTCCTTTTTGAGAAATATTTTACATTGCACCAAGTCTTTTAGTCCCTTTTGCAACATACAGGGATACAGTGTACCTATTCTAAAACAGATATACACAGGGATACAGTGTTCCTATTGTAAACCTGATATAAAGGGATAGAGTGTAGATAATCTAAACCTGATATACACTAAGGGATACAGTGTACCTATTCTAAACTTGAGACAACCGGGATAGTATATCTATTCCAAACCAGATACACACAGGGATACAGTGTACCTATCGTAAACCTGATATACAGGGAATAGTGTACCTCTTTCTAAATTAGATACACACAGGGATACGGTGTACCTATTCTAAATCTGAGACACACAGGGATACAGTGTACCTATTGTAAACCAGATACACAGGGATAGTGTACCTACTGTAAACTAGATATACACAGGCATACAGTGTACCTATTGTAAACTAGATAGACACAGGGATACAGTGTACCTAGGCATACAATGTAAACCAAATACATGCAGAATTTAGAAAGAGAGATGACAGAATTGTTGGTACTTACATGGTCTCCCATCTGTTGGCTGAGAATAAAAGGTGGATAGCTTTGTCAGGTAACTCAATTTCTTTCTTCAAATACTTGTCAATAACTGACCCAATGGCTGTATTGCGGTCTGAAGTAGAAGGAAAGAAAGAAGAATTTCAAAGATTTTTCACAGATTTATATACAATATTTCACAGCCGAACACCTTTCTTGACCCTAACCATATTAAGCCTCTCTTACAAGCTGGGATACACAGTAGTTTCATTTTATAAACATTTATGTTCTAGATGTAAAGAATGACCCCCCCCCCCCCGCCAATCTCCCATTACCATACTACATAGCGAGACACCTGTATGTTTACTGTACATAAACATGCTATATGATGTCTTCATATATCTCCCCCACCCCACATTATGAACTTGGCTGTGTTAATGCGACTGCTAACTATACCATACTATATGTATATTGGTTTCACTGGGCATAAGATCTATTATTCATAAACCTTATGTTTGGAGGTCCACACCTGGTGTGGGTGAGATACTAAGAGCCAGTCAAATCTTTTTTTTTTTTTCATTTTTCGTCCGCTTTTCCCTGTTTGCAAGGGTGGGACGGGAACTGATTCTGGCTTGATTTCTACAGTTGGATGCCCTTCCTAACACCAACTTCATTTACAGTGCTGGGTGCTTTTTTGCCGTGGCACCTCCACGACCATTTTACAGTGGAATGATAGGAACCCCAGTCCCTATCATCTCATTTCTACAGCTGAGTAAACTGGAGCAATGTGAAATAAAGTGTCTTGCTCAAGGAAACATCACCCTGTCTGAGAATTGGGTGATATATATATATATATATATATATATATATATATATATATACACACACGGTAGAAACCAAGCGAAAACCAGTTCTGTATGTGCAAGGCATGGTCACCTAATCTGCTAACTTCGAAAAATGGACGTTAAACAGAATTTTACATCAAAGATGGACGAGTTGCGTTACGCTGAGAGCTTTTCCTATTATTGTATCATGGTTAAATATACGTAATGTCCAGTTCTATCCAGTGGTGAACCTCCAATTTCAGCGTGTATATATATATATATTCGTAAAGTTTGAGTATTCTCAGCGCGGAAGGTAACCCCAAAAACTTTACTACGCAAATAGTACACAGATGGTAACAGCTCCCTTCCGCGCTGAGAATACTAAAATTTTACGAATATTCGTATACACTCATCGCTTCAAACCTTTCCAATTAATGTTTTATATACATGAGAAAGAGAGAGAGAGAGAGTGAGCGAGTCTGCGGATCTGAGATCTGGGAGACCTCAATGCCCCGCAGTCGGGATCTTACCTATCTCTATATCTCTTTCTCTCTCTCTATATATATATAATATATACATACTGAAAGTGTACGAGCTCGTGGTATGGGTTAATACGGCCCTTATATAGTTGGAGCTAAATAACCACAACAAAGTTAACAGACAACAACATGAAACATTGATGGCTTACTTGGAAACTTGTACACCACAGCATTTCGACCAACTCGTTCTAGGGCAACCTTCAAGTTTTTACATTGGGTTGATTTGCCTGAACGGTCTATACCTTCAAACACAAACAGCTGACCACGGTGAAGTTCGGGTGGATTAAACGACATCATTAATATTTATATATGTATATCTACACAAAAGGAAAAGGCGTTCTTCGAAACTGCCTCCTCGACTTTCAAAAATATTTGGCGCTGATTTGTTTTCCCCCTTTTTCTGTGACTATTCACTTCCGGTTTGTTCCACGAATTAATTAACTGATGGTCTTGTCACAAACTAAAATAAAATATTTAGAAAATATATTTATTCTTTATAAAAATACTATAGAGTTAATTTTAATGTTTTCTTAAAACGAAGAAAAATATTTAATATATATATATATATTACTTCATAAAGGAAATTTGTTAGGAACGCAGCGAGCGAAGTTTGGAATTTTTTAAAAATATTTAACAAATTTTATTACTGCCCCAGCTGTAATATTTCAAGAAAGAATTGCTGGACATATTTTAGGGGCAAAATCAACCGGCAGCAGGAGGCCCAGGGGTAGATCCCGAGCAAGATGGTTCGATAATATTCATGAGCTTGGCTAGTCACGTTTGGGTATCCAGCCTGATCAGTTGGAGACGGTTGCTTCTGACAGGGCCCGCTGGAAGGAGTGTTTGAGGACTCTGCTCTCCACACGACCCTCTCATCAATAACTGGGCAAGAAGAAACAGAATTTTCGGGGACTGCTAGTTCCAGGGTGCTCCTTAGCTAATCTTCCGAACAAACTGCTATGCTGCAAAATACTTTTTATCCCGTACTTTTCACGCTCTCCACCGGCGTTAGGGTTGGGCTTGGGCGTAGAAATATGTGGGTGGGTTAATAAAACTCCGGGAGAAGACATATTACCTGGTTGCCCAACTCTTCTGAGAGTTCCTCTTCACTAAATCTTCAGTCAAATCATTTCAGATTTATTGAAAACAAGGAGTTGCTTCCCCTGTTTATTCATTTCTCTAAACTCTTATCATTACAGTAACGCAGTGGGGTTGTTTAATCAACTTTCCCTCCTCCCCAAAATTGCTGGCCTTGTGCCTATAATAGAAATCATTAACTGCAATAGGGCGGTGGATTGGTAGTATCGGTAGAGAATCGGACGCCATGCTTTGCAGCATAGAGTTACGCTCCTTTACAGTCTGAGTTCAAATCCCGCCGAGGTTAACTTTGCCTTTCATCCTCACGGGGTGGATAAAATAAAGCACCAGTAATGCATTGGGGTCGATTTAATCGACTTTCCCCTTAAAAATTTGCTGGTCTTGTGCCTAAAGTAGAAACAATTATTAACTGCTTTGTTTCTTTCCAGGAACTGTTGAAAATTAAACCTCATTTGGTCAATCCATGAGAGCATCTTATTCAACCAATTAATTTTTCAGCTGACCCTCGTATGTATGTATACACACACACGAGGGTGGGCTGAAAAGTTCATAGACTGACTATGAATGAGTGATGCATGGCTGTGAAATTAATTTCAACTTTTCTTATTAATAAATGCATTGTTTATTTCCAGGGACTATGTTGACAAATAAACCTCATTTGCTCATTCCATGAGAGTATCTTGGTCAGCCTATGATGACCTTTTCAGCTGACCCTCATATGTATGTGTGTATGTACGCACACACGAGGGTGGGCTGAACAGTTCTTAGGTTGATTATGAAGGAGTGAGGCTCGAGCTGTGAAATCTTGCATGCATTAATTTCAACTTTTCTTATTAATAAATGCATTGTTAATTTCCAGGGACTATGTTGAAAAATAGACCTCATTTGGTCATTCCATGAGAGTATATTGGTCAGCCAACCCTCATAACTACAAAAGACACAAGAAATAATACACTAAGATCGCTACCCACGCCCCATACGAACCCTGACAGTGTAGGAGAGTGCCCTGTGCTGTACCAACATGTACCAGTATATTCCTCTAATTTAGCAGACCTGTTTGTTGCCAAGCAGTTAGATTATTGGGTTGTCGTTCCATCAATTGCCTTTCTTCCATTCAAGGTCGCTAAAGAAAAGTACCAGTCTAGTACTGGGGTGGATTCTTCCTCTATATCTCTTTCTCACTCTACTTTGCTGAGGTCAACCTTGCTTTTCATCCCTCGGTGGTGGATATAAAAAGTACCAGTCTAATACTGGGGTGGATTTTTCCTCTATATATATTTCTCACTCTACTTTGCTGAGGTCAACCTTGCTTTTCATCCCTCGGTGGTGGATATAAAAAGAACCAGTCTAATACTGGGGAGGATTTTTCCTCTATATCTCTTTCTCACTTCCTCTCTCTCACTCTACTTTGTTGAGGTCAACCTTGCTTTTCATCCCCTCGGTGGTGGATATAAAAAGTACCAGTCTAATTCTGGGGAAGATTTTTCCTCTATATCTCTTTCTCACTCTACTTTGCTGAGGTCAACCTTGCTTTTCATCCCTCGGTGGTGGATATAAAAAGTACCAGTCTAATACTGGGGAAGGTTTTTTCCTCTATATCTCTCTCTCACTCTACTTTGCTGAGGTCAACCTTGCTTTTCATCCCTCGGTGGTGGATATAAAAAGTACCAGTCTAATACTGGGGAAGGTTTTTTCCTCTATATCTCTCTCTCACTCTACTTTGCTGAGGTCAACCTTGCTTT
>OZ024761.1:19481712-19494212 GCA_964016885.1 Eledone cirrhosa
TTTGGTCTTTTCATTGCTGATACTATCTGTCTGTCTTTCACAACTCCTGGCAGAAGGAGGTTGGATTTGAACCTAAGAACCTAGAGATGGATTAAATACAGACTTATTAACAATTCTGCCAATCCACCACCCCTGGAGAGGTCCTTTTTTTATTTTTTTTTATTGACCCTCGAAAGGGTGAAAGGCAAAGTTCACCTCGGCGGGATTTGAACTTAGAACACAAAGAGCTGGGAAAAATACCCAAGCATTTAACAACTTAGCTGGACGGTATATCTCAGCTGTGCTCTACAGACTCAATGGCAAAAGCATTGCTGCAGAGAACAGACAGCAATACCCACTATATCAGACATTCCACCTCTAAATCAAATCTCCTTCAACTCACAGATCACATAAAAAAAAATAAATAAAAAAACGAGAAAACAAAATAATAAAAAAAATATATCACATTAGACGATGTAGTCCAAGATACACTACATCTGAAAGCTAAAAAAAAAAAAAAAAAAAAAAGGGATGTAAGATTGTCATGTTTGAAGTTACCTAATCACAGGGTTTACTTGGTCAATATTGTCCTAGGGCTAAACAACAACAACAATAAGCTATGGACTGTACAACAATAGGTGTGGTGGTTGTAGTGGTGATGGTGTTAGAGAAATTCTGTTGAAAAAAAAAATCAAAATCAAATAAATTTACTAAAATACAATTTACAAAAAATTCATTTTCTTTTCTTTAATTATATTTTTACGGTAAAAAAGAAAACGAAAGTAAAAATAAAAATTTAATTAACACATCATTGATAATTATAATTATGGCTTCTTAATTAGACTTTGGTTAGCCTACTCCCTCCCCCTTCCATGAGATCTTGCGGGGAAGGATAATTTGGAAGTAACAACTTTCATCCATTACCCCCAAACGAAATAAAAAAAAAATAAAAGGACTCAATAACTGAAGCAATGTGAAAACAGTGATAACCGGGTGTTGACATCTTACAGGGAACATAATAATAATTGTTTCTACTTTTGGCACAAGGCCAGCAATTACCCCAGTACATTACTGGTACTTTATTTTATCGACCCTGTAAGGATGAAAGGCAAAGTTAACCTTGGCTAGATACGAACTCAGAACGTAAAGGGACATAACTCTGTGCCGCAAACTATGGCGTCCGAAGTTCTAATAATGGTTTCTGATTTTGGTACAAGCAAGCCCAGCCATTTTGTGGGGAGGAGAAAGTCGAGTGTGTGACTGGTACTTTATTTTATCAACTCCGTAAGGAAGACAGGCAACGCTAACCTCGGCGGGATTTGAACTCAGAATGTAAAGGGACGTAACTAAATGCAGCAAAGCATAAATAATAATAATAATAATGGTTTCTGATATAGGCACAAGGCCAGCACATTTTTGGAAGGAGGAGAAAGGGGATTAAATCGACCCCAGAGCATTACTGGTACTTTATTTTATCGACCCTGCAAGGATGAAATGAAAGGCAAAGCTAACCTGAGTGGGATTTGAACTCATAATGTAAAGGGACGTAACTATATACTGCAAAGCATGTCAAATGCTCTACCAATACTGCAAGTCCACCGCCCTTTTTTGAATAATAATGGACGTGTGATTTAGACACAAGGCCTGCAATTTGTAGGGAGGGGGAAGTCAAATATATTGACCCCAGTACTTGACTGGTACTTTGTTTTTCATAATAATAATATCAATAAACAAACAGAAAACAAAACAATCCATCTGACCCCACCCTCCACCCCTGACTAGTACAACACCCAAATTTTATCCAAACAATGAAACAATTTTTATTTTGAAATTTGCAGCCGACACCTATGAATGTTCAGCTGGCCTCCTACAAGGTTAAATCTTACAGGAGGTTTCTCTGGTGTTTTAATGATAGAGGGTTCCCTGTCCTATCTTGTTACAGTTCACACCTATGTAGATATATCTCGCATCCTACGAGGTTTTATATCATTGATTTCTCGGTTGTTTTAATGACAGGAGCCTCAGTCATGCCATCATGTTACAGCTCACACCTATGTAGGTTTAACTGGCCTTATGAGGTTTCTTGGCTGTTTTAAGGATAGGGGGACCCCAGTCCTATCATGTTGTTACAGCTCACACCTGTGTAGGTTTAGCTGGTCTTCTATGAAGTTTCTTGTGTGTTTTAATGATAAGGGTCCCAATCACATCATGTTACAGCTCACACCTATGTAGCTTTAGCTGGCCTTATTACAAAGTTGCATCTCATAGGAAGTTTCTCAGGTGTTTTAATGACAGGGATCACCAGTCTTAAACACCCATGTACATATATAAATCAATAAATCAAACAAGCTGCTTTAAGTTTTGCCTCAACATCCAATCCATGTGGCCATCCAGAGGGATACCAAACTGCGATGGTGATCTGTTATCAGTGAAATACCTGATCACGGTCACCCTCCGCCCTTCCCACCACAAACATATTGGAATTGAGTGCACTGTAACGCACATATATATAGATATATATATATATACAGACATACCATAGGGTGCTGCCCCCTCTATCCCCTTGCTGCTACAAAGAAGGTGACTGTACAACATCATGGTACCTCCTTTACAGCCAACTGGACTGAGGTCACTGCAGTAATGAATATAAGGTACAACATTGTGGTACCTGCTTTACAACCAACTGGACTGTGGCCTCTAGGAATGATACATTCTTTAACTAACAACCTTGCACTCAATCAATTTGGCCAAAACCTGCTCCACGAGTGTAATTAAATGCATGTATATATCTATACTAAGATGAGATGAACTCACACACAAACACTATATGGAATGTGGGTTTATATATATATGTATATAGAAGCATGTGTATATATTCATACAAAGAAAGATGAGATAAATACACACACACAAACACATTTATATGGAATGTGGGTTTATATATGTGTGTGTGTGTGTATGTATATATATATATATATATATACAGAAGCACAATCTGAACCCCCTCAACCCTCACACAGCTATTTACACATACACACACTCTTGACTCTTCACCACACCATTTATAAACACACACATACATATACATGTACACACATACACACACTTCCCCCTCTCTGGATAACCCCCTCCCACTACTCATCAAAAACAAAATCAATATCCAACATCTTTTGGTTGTGTGCATGTTTGGGTTTGGGTGTGTGTGTGTGTATATACATATGTTTATGTGCATCTGTGATTGTAAGTATCTGTGTGTTTATGTGCATCTGTGATTGTGTGTATCTGTGTTTATGTGCATCTGTGATTGTAAGTATCTGTGTGTTTATGTGCATCTGTGATTGTAAGTATCTGTGTGTTTATGTGCATCTGTGATTGTAAGTATCTGTGTGTTTATGTGCATCTGTGATTGCGTGTATCTGTGTTTATGTGCATCTGTGATTGTAAGTACCTGTCTGTTTATGTGCATCTGTGATTGTGTGTATCTGTGTTTATGTGCATCTGTGATTGTAAGTATCTGTGTGTTTATGTGCATCTGTGATTGTAAGTATCTGTGTGTTTATGTGCATCTGTGATTGTGTGTATCTGTGTTTATGTGCATCTGTGATTGTAAGTATCTGTGTGTTTATGTGCATCTGTGATTGTAAGTATCTGTGTGTTTATGTGCATCTGTGATTGCGTGTATCTGTGTGTTTATGTGCATCTGTGATTGTAAGTATCTGTGTGTTTATGTGCATCTGTGATTGCGTGTATCTGTGTGTTTATGTGCATCTGTGATTGTAAGTATCTGTGTGTTTATGTGCATCTGTGATTGTAAGTATCGGTGTGTTTATGTGCATCTGTGATTGCGTGTATCTGTGTGTTTATGTGCATCTGTGATTGCGTGTATCTGGTAAGAGAGTTGGATTCACAATTGTAAGGTGAGTTCAATTCCCAGACCGAGTGATGTGTTGTGTCCTTGAGCAAGACACTTTATTTCATGTTGCTCTTCCTGCCAGGAGTTGCGACCAGTAGATAGTATCATCAATGGAAAAACCAATGGAAACATTGTCTCCTAGGTCCGATTTGACGAGGTCCGCCCCACTCAGCAAACAAACAAGGTCTGGGATCTTGTTGATCGATCAGAGAGGGAGTGTGTGTGTGTGTGTGTGTGTATACATATATATGTGTGCCAATGTATGTGTATATGTGACTGTGGGTCTGTTCCTGTTTGTGTGCTTGTATGTATATATGCATGCCAGTGTGTGTGTGTCAATGTGTACAGATGTGTGTGTGTGTGTGTGTGTCAATGTGTACAGATGTGTGTGTGTGTGTGTGTGTCAATATGTGTACAGATGTGTGTGTGTGTGTGTCAATATGTGTACAGATGTGTGTGTGTGTGTGTGTGTCAATATGTGTACAGATGTGTGTGTGTGTGTGTCAATATGTGTACAGATGTGTGTGTGTGTGTTTATCTGAGCAAGCTGGGGTTAACAACAACAACAACAACATCAACAAGTAGTGTTATAAGGGACCAGCCAACATTGGAATTCTCCATTTGAGCAATGAGGAGAGGGGGGGGGGGGCTGTTTTTTTGGGGGGCTTTTTTCTTTGGCAGAGGATAGGGGTCTTTACATAAGCAGAAAAATGGGGCGGAGGCAGTGCATTGTTTTGGCAGGGCAGGGCAGGTCAGACAGGAGTTTGAGGTGGGTGGGTGGGTTCAATTTTTTTCAATTTTTTCTTTGGAAATAGTTTAGATTTTGTTGGAAGGTGGGGTGGGTGGGCAAGGGAAGGGAAGGATAGGGATTTGATATGATGTAGTTAGGGAATGGTAGTCATGTGGAATGTCTTTCATTTATATTTATATATCTTTTGTTTCTTCGCTTTTTAGTTTTATTATTTTTTTTTTTATATATTCCTTTCTTTCTTTCTTTCCCCCTCCTTAAATATTTTCCGCCCCACCCCCCACCCGCCCACCCCAAAAAAAGAAATTCTTGAAATAATTATTAGCACCAGAATTTAGCATCAAAAAGTCAGAACTGGCAGTTGCTTGGCATCGAGGACATCTGGAAGAAAGAAAATACAAAGTCAGCATGGAATGGTATGGATGGATTGGAAGAGATATAACAGTGGTGTAATTAAAATTACAATGGTTGATGGTTTGGGTAATAGATTTTATTCTCTAAATATTTTCTTCTTTGATGGTTTGATTGTTTAGAGAGGGTGGGCAGTCCCCATGGCCTCCAAGACAGTTGGTTTGATTGTTTAGAGAAGGAGGGGCAGTCCCCATGGCCTCCAAGACAGATGGTTTGTTTATTTGTTTGTTTAGAGAGGGAGGGGAGCACCCATGGCCCTTTCCAGGGCCTCAAAGACTGGTAGAGGACAGTATCACCAAACCTGTGACCTCACACTGAATGCTTTGCAACACAATGGATTCCGCTATAGACACCCAAGGACCAGGTGGTGATGGTGGTGGAGGTCTTAAACTGGGTGACAGATTAAGTCTATCACCCAAGGACCTGGGGCTGATGTTAAACTGGGTGACAGGTTAAGTCTACCACTCAAGGACCAAGTAGTGGTATTAAACTGGGTGAGGAGGTTTCTTCTCTGAAGGTCTGCTGTCCAGCTCTCCCGAGAGGTTTATTACCACTAAACTTCTGTATAAGGAAGACATGGTCCTCTGACCTGACTGGCCTCAAATGGGACCTGTCTAACCCATGCTAGTGTGGAAAATAGATGTTAAACGATGATGATGGTGATGATGATGATAAACTGTCTTGTTCCTGGGCACAGGACACTGAACACCTGAAACCTTAACATCTAATGTGTTTTTATTTTATTTTTCAAACAGTAAGGCGTGTGTGCGTGTATATGTGTATATGTGTATGTGTACCTGTGTGTGTGTTGGGGGAATTTGAAGGTGAAAATTAATGAAAAATGATATATTTTGTAATAAAAGACAGATCATTATTTTTAAAAAATGGTACAAAGTGGTAAAAAATGGAATGCTTTGTATTAATTATATATTTCGTGTTAAGTGAAATATAGAAAATTGAAAGCTTTGCTTTTGTTCGTGTATGAAATGTCCTTGAAAACATATATATATATATATAGGTACATTATTCCGGGTTGAATCGGAGGTAACCACAGTAAGTAAGGTACTCAATACATAGCAGGTATAAAAGTTTTAATATAGATTCCTGATGATTTCTAAAGAATGAACCTGTAGAATCTCATCTATATATGTGTGTGTGTGTGTGTGTGTGTGTAGAGAGAGAGAGAGATATATGTACATACATATATATATATATTTACATATATACATATATACTTACATGTATACATATATATATACTTACATATATATATATACGCACAAATATACACATATATATACATACATATATATGCATACATACATATATACACATATATACTTATGTATACATACATATATACACATATATATATATACATACACATATATATATATACACACATACACATATCTATACATACACATATATATCTATACATACACATATATATATATACATACACATATATATACATACACATACATATTTATATACACATGCATATATATATACACATACATATATATATATATATATATATATATATACATACATTATATATATATATATATACATACATTATATATATATATAAACATACATTATATATATATATATACATACATTATATATATATATACATACATACATTATATATATATATACATTATATATATATATATATATACATACATTATATATATATATATATACATACATTATATATATATATATATACATACATTATATATATATATATATATACATACATTATATATATATATATATACATACATTATATATATACACATACATTATATATACATATATATATTTGTGTGTATGTGTGTGTGTGTGTGTGTATATATATATATATATATATATATATATATATACACATAGTTCAAGAATAGACAAGACAAACACAGAGATACAAAAACACAAAATCTTAGTTTCATGCTTGTTCATCTCTCTCTATCTGCTTATATATATATATATATATATATTTCTGTGTGTGTGTATATATGTGTGTGTATATATATATATATATATATGTATATATATATATATATATTCCCCCCAAGCTCCTCCACCCTCCCTAGTCCCAAGACAAAAGTGCCCAGGACCCACTGTAAAGTGGTTGTGTCGGTGACACAGCAAAGGTACCCAGTCCACACTAAAGAACATCCGGCCCACACTGCAAAGTGATCGTGTAGATGTCACGACAAAAAGCACCCAGCCCACACTGTAAATGTGGTTGGTGTTAGGAAGGGCATCCAGCCATAGAAAACCAACCAGAAACTCTCCTATATGAGCGAGACACGGTCACTTGACCCAACTTGTCTCTAAATAGGACAAACCCATCTAGCGTGGAAGATAGAGGTTAATTGATGATGATGATTCATAGGCACACATACATACATATAAATATACATACAAACATATGAGAACATGAAATTAATGTAACTTTCTCTACCAGTACAGTTTGTGGCAGAATCTGCCTGTTAGATGCTGGACTTCTATTTCATATAAGAGCACACAATAGAGTACTCCCTACTGACTATAGAATATACATACCAGTTCACCTTTATCAATGCTATATATGCCACAAGGAAGTCTAAAGAGAGATTTCAAGGTTCATCAAGACATACGAGCAGTCCAAGCTGCACCAAAACTAATATGCAATTTATAAGTACAGCTTTTCATTATTCAGAGCTAAAAGGCTTTCCAAATATTTATTCATAAACATACCGTATATCATTATATATACAAAACGGTGGATTGGCAGTATCGGTAGAGGGTCGGACGCCATGCTTTGACGCAGAGAGTTACGGCCCTTGCCATTCTGAGTTCAAATCCCGCTGAGGTTAACTTTGCCTTTCATCCTTACGGGGTCGATAAAATAAAGTACCAGTAATACACTGGATAATTTGCTGGCCTTGTGCCAAAAGTAGAAACAATTATATATACAAAATTCACATACTTATATGTATACAGCTATGTCAGAGTGAAACATTTTATATATATATATATATATATATTTATACATACATATATGTGTGTGTGTCAGCAAAATGCTGAATATTGATCTAGTAGATAATAGAGGCCCAGGAAGACCAAAAAGGACTTGGATGGAGGAGGTCTGTCAGGATCAAGATAGACTTGGCCTAAGTGAGACTGGCGAACAGAAATACATGGAGAGGGATGCGAAGGGAGCCGTCAGGCAGGACCCACCCCTACTTAGAGATTAATTGTGTCCTACAAAAGCAAAAAGTGGATGATGATGATATATATAGATATATATATATATCAAATTAAAAGGTAGAGTTAAAATCTCACAATAATCCCCCATGGTCCAAGGAGCTCCAGGAAGAGAGATTGAGCTCCTTATAAATCATAGTAATGAAAGAAAGACATAATAAATTATGTCGGATAATAGGTCATAAAATACCACCCTGGTAAAGCACTTAAAACTACAGTTGTGGTATCATCATCATCATCATCGTTTAATGTCCATCTTCCACGCTAGCATGGGTTAGACGGTAGTTATGCCACTTGAGGCAAGGTTGGTCGGGTGACCGTGTCTCGCTCGTATAGGACTATCTGGCAAGCTTTCTACGGCTGGATGCCTTTCCTAACACCAACCACATTTACAGTGTGGAACTGGGAACTTTTTACCGTGTTACCTACATGGCCACATTACAGCGTGGACTGTGTGTAGTTTTTTTTTTTTTTTTTTTTTTTTTTTTTGGTATATACAAATTAATTAAAAGAATAAATTAAAGTGTACAAACCGCCATTATATTATATATATATAGACAATATGCCCCCACCCCCACCCACTGCAAAGTGGTCATGTAGGTGTCACGACAAAAAAGCACCCAGTCGAAACTGTAAAGTGGACTTGCCACGGAAAAAAACTACCCAGCACTCACTGTAAATGAGGTTGGTGTTAGGAAGGGCATCCAGCTGTAGAAATCAAGCCAAAAATTAGTTCTGTATGAACAAGACATGGCCACCTGACCTAACATTGCCCACAACAGGACAACTCGTCTAACCCATGCTAGCATGGAAGAATGGATGTAAAATGGTGATGATGATATATATATAACCAGATAGAGAGAGACAAACACAGAAAGTGAGATGTGCATAACTGTGCAGTTTGGTGCAACAACGTGAATAAACCACACTCTAACAAGTGCACAACAAGTGCACAACAACTGCACAACAACTTACATTTATTTTAAAACATTTGTTGAACATTATTTTGTAGTTGTTTTTGTTGTTGTTTTTTAAATAGATTTCTTTTCCTTCTAAAGTAAAACATTGATAGCATAATCTTTATTTTAGGGGCTGCTTTTTGATTTTTGTGAATTTAGTTTTTTTTCCTAAAACTGAGAATTGGTCGATGTCAGGTGCAGCGGCCGTTTGCGATGTTTGCTGCGTCCAAAATTTAGGGGTTTCACCATAAACCTTATCATCTGCAAAACAGTAACGTTTCAGAATGTTCTACATTCAAAGAAGCATTAACAGGCTAAAGAAGGGGTTCTTTTCTTTATTTTTTTTCCAGTTAACTGTCTATAAGGGAACATGGGGGACCAGCCTTACAGGTGGAGAGATTGTGGGGGCTGTTTGCTTTGGCGGGAGGGAGGTTAAGATTTAAAATTGGTTTTAGGGATGTCAGCCAGGAATCTAGGTAATATAAGGCTGCTAGTGATAAAGGGTCACATGGAAATTAGGGCTAGCTACATGGTTGTGAAAAAAAAGGGAAACATATCTATTGAAAAATAGATATACATGTTTGTGGAAAAGAAGGGTTACATATCTATTAAAAAATAGAGCTACATGGTAGTGAAACAGATTTACATATAGAAGCTACATGGTGTTAAAGAGGGCTAGCTGTTACAGATCTACATACAGAAGCTACATGGCAAGGAAAAGGGGTAAATGATACAGATCTAAGTTCAAAGGCTACATGGTGTGAAACAGGAGCAAACTGTTGTAAACCCGCATACAGAAGCTACATGGTAGTGACCAGGTTTAACTATAACAGGTATACGTAGAGAGAAATCTACATGGTGAGGGGGAGAAAAGCTAAATGTTGGTAGAGGGGAAAAGAATGGTACATGGTGGTGAAGATGAAGGCAACATGAAGGTTAAAAAGAAGGTTACATGGTGGTGAAAAATAATGCTACATGGTGGTGGAAATTAAGGGTACATGGTGGTGGAAATTAAGGGTACATTGTGATGAAAAAGTGAGATACATGATAGTGGATAAACAGGATACATGGTTATGAAAAGAAGGCTACATGTGGTGAAAAAGAAGGCTAGATGGTGGTGAAAAGGTGGGGTACATGATGGTGGAATAGGGTTACATGTGATGAAAAAAGTGGGCTACATGCTGATGAAATATTGGTTTATACAAGGAAAACAAGGTCAACTGAAAAGAAAAAAAGGGGCTACTTAGTGTTACAGACATAAACAGAAGACAACAACAAAAAAAACAGAAAAAAGGGAGGGGCTACTACCTGGATATTTTAGGGGAGAACACAAAGGAATGTTGTGCCTAAGAGAGGTAAGTGGGTAGGTAGATGGGTTAACACAGTGGCACTTACCAGCTATGATTCGATACCATGGCAACGTGACATAGGTGAGGTAGGCATGGAGAGCAACACTGGTGGCACGGCGGCGTTCTTTAAACCAGTGCCACGGTTGACCAAACGAAGTGCCCCAGAATCCATTGTACTGCTCCGTTTCAGCTAATTCTGTTAAAAAAAGAAGACACCAAAAAAATAAAAACAGGGAAGAAGAAGAAAATATAATCAAAATCTATTTATCTATCTAGGCTGGGTAAAATTCCCAAGATCCGTGGACGAGTTCTCTCTAGCGGTTTCTGTCCCTCCCTCATCATTGCTGCCATGTCCTGCATCTCCAAGAGACCTGTGTCTGTCCTTAGGGCATCAACATATGTCAACCTCGGTCTCCCTCTTCTAGTTTGTCTGTGTAGGGGCTCCCAGGGGGGCACTGAGTGCAGTGTCAACTGATTGTCGGTGAACATGTCCAGCTAACCTCAGTCTCCTCTGTGCTACTTTCGCGCTGACTTTTGGGAGCTCTGACTTCATCCTCAGTGTATAATGATTAATGTTCAGAGCCATCCTCAGCATTCTCGTGTAGCACCCATCCACCATCTGAGTGAGTTTCAGACCCGTACATCATCACAGACTCCACTGTAGCAACGAAGAGACGGATCTTCAGGTCTTTACGAAGGTCCGACTTCCACACCGATCTCAAACTGTGGCATGCCGCCCAGGCTTTGCTCTTCCTCTCAATCACATCATCCTCTGTGTTCCCAATCTTTGCTCCCAGATACAGGAAGTCCTCAACCAATTCTAGCGGCTTCCCGTCTACATTCATAATCTTCTCTGGCTTCTTAATATTCTCTACCAGATACTTTGTCTTAATCTCATTCATTCTCAGCCCCACAGATAGATCGCAATAATTAAGACTGATTCATCTAGAAGACATTGTCATCATCTAGAACAGCGTTTCTCAACCGGGGTTCCCCGGAACCCTAAGGTTCCGCAAAAGGTCCCTAAGGGTTCCGCGAGAACAAGGGAGATAAGCTGATGCACTTTTGATTTTTTATTTAATTTCATATACGTAATATTACCAAACACGCACAATATATTCTTGGTTATCGTAATATTGTAATATAGACATCATCCTATCTAACCTATTATGTTATTAAAAAATATAACAATCATTGGGAATATATTTAGTGATGTCTGTACGGCGCCAGTGTGAAACCACCTTCACTATCACAGTCAGTGCCCACTCAGCGGACGGGACCTGTACGTGACTGATTCATGTATCAAGTGACTCATTCAGTACAAGACGCATGCATTTTTTTGTGTGAACGAAAACTCCCTGATGAAGTATTATAAACGAACAGTATGAATTTTATTTAGCATTACTGAAAAATTAGACAAAGAAGTATTAATTTTTCCTTAAACCAGTTATTCAAAAATATATAGAGGAGGCACATGGCTTAGTGGTTAGAGCATTGGCCTTGCAATCGAAATGTTGTGAGTTCAATTCTCAGACCGGGTGATGTGTTGTTTCCTTGAGCAAGACACTTTATTTCACATTGCTCCAGTTTACTCAGCTGTAGAAATGAGATGATAGGGACTGGGGTCCCTATCATTCCACTGCAAAGTGGTCGTGGAGGTGCCACGGCAAAAAAGCACCCTGCATTCACTGTAAATGAGGTTGGTGTTAGGAAGGGCATCCGGCTGTAGAAAACAAGCCAGCATCAGTCCCCGTCCCACCCTTGCAAGCAGGGAAAAAGCGGACGTAAAATGAAATGATGATGATGATGATGATATACTATGATATTTACCACGTGAACTACGATGAAAATAAAATGAGAAAGACATGGTATATAAT
>OZ024761.1:19501712-19546712 GCA_964016885.1 Eledone cirrhosa
TGGTGGTGGTGGATTATGGTGATGGTTGTAGTAGCTGTGGTGGTGGTGGTGGTGATGGTTGTTGTTGTGGTGGTGGTGTTGGTTGTGGAGATTATCGTGGTGTTTGTTGGTGGTGGTGGATTATGGTGATGGTTGTTGTAGCTGTGGTGGTGGTGATGGTTGTTGTGGTGGTGGTGTTGGTTGTGGAGATTATCGTGGTGTTTGGTGGTGGTGGTTGTAGTGTTGGTGGTGGTTGTAGTGACGGTGGTGGTTGTTTTAGTGGTGGTGGTGGTTGTAGTGATGGTGGTGGTGGTTGTAGTGACGGTGGTGGTGGTTGTAGTGACGGTGGTGGTGGTTGTAGTGTTGGTGGTGGTGGTGGTTGTAGTGATGGTGGTGGTGGTTGCAGTGAACTGTAATGATGGTGGTAGTTGCAGTGATAGTGGTGGCTGTAGTGATAGTGGTGGCTGTAGTGACGGTGGTGGTTGTAGTGATAGTGGTGGCTGTAGTGATGGTGGTAGTTGCAGTGATAGTGGTGGCTGTAGTGATGGTGGTAGTTGCAGTGACGGTGGTGGCTGTAGTGACGGTGGTGGCTGTAGTGACGGTGGTGGCTGTAGTGACGGTGGTGGCTGTAGTGACGGTGGTGGCTGTAGTGACGGTGGTGGCTGTAGTGACGGTGGTGGCTGTAGTGACGGTGGTGGTTGCAGTGATAGTGGTGGTTGCAATGATGGTGGTGGCTGAGGTGGTGGAACATTTTGTAGGGTCCATGTTGGCGTTTGACATAAGGGTGTTTAACATTAGGGTCCAAAGCTAGGGTTTCAGATTTAAACATTTCAACTGCTGCTGTCACTGACAGAGTAGACTACCACTTTACAGAGTGGACGACCACTTTACAGAGTGGACTGGGCGCATTTTGTCTGACACCAACATATAACAATAATGGTAGGACATATTAAATTATGTAAAACAATATGATAAAGTGTATGTATGTATTTATATTAGTGTGTGTGTGTCTGTGTGTGTACATACACACGCACACAACGGTTAGCTGAAAAGTTCATAGGAAGACCAAGATACTCTCATGGAATGACCAAATAAGGTTTATTTTTCAACATAATCCCTAGAAAAAAAACAATGCAGTTATTAATAAGAAGAGTCGAAATTAATACATGCAAGATTTCACAGCCCTAGCATCAATCCTTCATAGTCAGCTTATGAAATTTTCAGCCCACCCTTGCACACAATTATGTATGTATGTTAGTGTGTGTGTATATATATATATATATATATAACATCCTTTTTACATTCGCTTTCCATACTTCCATGCTAGCGTGGAAAATGGACGTTAAACGAAGATGATGATGATGATATATATATATATGTCTATATATGTCTGTGCATATATATGTGTTGTCGTCATCATCATCATCATCATCATTACTGTTTAATGTCTATTTTTCATGTTTGCATGGGTTAGACAGGTTGTAAGCCAAGACAGGCCAGGTGACTGTCTTGTTTATACATTCCATTTTTGGCATGGTTTTTGTATAGCTGGATGTCCTTTTTATCGTCAAGCACTTTACAACCAACACTGAAGTGGTCATGTAATCGTCACAGCAAAAAGCGCCCATCCCACACTGAAAACAAGCCAAAACCAGTTCTGTATGTGCAAGATACGGTCATCTAATCTGACTTGTTTCAACTCGTCTAACCCATGCTAAAATGGAAAAACGGATGTTAAATGGTGATGATGATGATATCAGTGTGTATATATCTATATATATATATGTGTGTGTGTGTGTGCACGTATCAGAGTGTTTATATGTACATTTATATACACTCCTTTATATATATATGTGTGTGTGTGTGTATATATATATATATAAATATAAAGAGAGAGATAAATTATATATGTGTGTGTGTGTGATATAGTTGTGTACATATTTACCGTCTTGTATAGCAGCTGCTTCCACTTCGTGGCAATTATCTGTACCTATGTTGTCGACATTTTCTGTTTCCGAGCGAGATTTCCTTATGTTTAATTTCCGGAAACTTCCACGCATAAATGTACCCACTGCAGAGCTTGGGTCACTCATCCTGCGTTCATGGTAGGAGTTTTGCTCCTAGAACAAATAAAATAAACTATATATTGGCAATGCATGTATGTATATATATATATAAATATATATATACAGAAGATTTTATACCACCGTTATGAAACATATTTAGGTTTTGAAGTTCAAATTCATCTACGGAGCAGGTTTGGATTTTGAAATTTAAATTTGTCCAGGAATCACGGCTTTTGCCAATATGAGCTTGTTTTTATCGATTTATATCGAGATGGACAAACTATATTTATTTTAATTAGTTTATTTCATTCTAGCTAACTTAGTCTTTTGCAATGCAAACACTTACGTGTTTATCATATATTAATTTATATTAACTTGTATTTCACGGCTCAGAAATGCTTCTTTCTTTGAGCTAATTAATTGTAAATGACTGAGTTTAAAACTCTAAATATAATATAATATATATATATATATATATATTATAAAGTGAAATGACAGGAGGCCAAATATGTCGAGTAGCATAATGTTGAGTGCTTTTCTCATATTACATCATGGTTAGCATTGCAGAATGACCAATTTTACTCAGAGGTAAAACATGAAATTTAAACGTATATATATATATATACATATATATATACACATATATATATACACACACATATATATATATATAAAACAAGATGTGTAAGTCAACAGGTTAAAATTAATTTCGTTTATTCATATTCGCTGTTATATATATTTCGTCAGTCTGAAGAGCAGATCGATAATGGAATCGGGTCCATAAACTCTAAGGGTGACCCTAAGCCAATCCTCTGCGAAATGCACGTAACAGGTTGATACACAATAAAAATCTATATACATGTAAACAAAACTTCCTCATTATTTTCTTTTATATATATATATATATATATATATATATATATATATATAACAGTAAGGAGAGAAATACAAATAAATATATGCGTTTGATTATAGGAGTTATTCTTTTAATTAATTAATTGTCCGTTCCATCTATAGTTAATCACCCCCGTGGTCTTATATCCCCTATAACCAAACACACATATATGTGTATTTCTCTCCTTACTGTTTTATAAAGTGCTCAGAATTTGTTCCTTGAGCTTATTTGATTGTAGGCAATTATTGAGAGTTTTTAACTCAACTTTTTAATTTTGATAAATATATATATATATATATATCAAGGGCGGTGTCCCAGCATGCCCTCAGGTGGATGGCTGGAACAGGTAAAAGAGTATATATATATAAACATACACACACACACAACCTACTTACCTCATCAGCAAAGGCATCTACCGGAAAGTTCTCTGTGTCTGGTGTCTCAGGCCCAGAACCCTTCACACGGCTCACTGCCATCTCTGCAAAACCCTTACCGTGGGGCCCTCGCATTCGGACGAATTCCACTCGTTTATGACCCTTGAACCATCCAAGGGACATTGTATGAGCCCATCGAGACGTGAGGCTAGCCTACAGTAAAAAAAAAAAAGGGGGAGATAGGAAATATTATTTTCTATGACAGAGGAAAGATGTTCGTCACTCTGCTGGTTTTAGATCCCCTCTGATTAAACACATATCTCTATGTGTACTTCTCTCTATATGTTGATTTATAAAGAGCCCAGAATCTATTCCTTGAGCTCATTAAATTATAGGAGATTAATGTGAGTCTTTAACTCTGTTTTTTTTAACTTCATATTTCTAATGAAAGAAATTGCCTAGAGTTTTTAAAAATAATTCTGAAAATAATCAATAATTTGGAGGTATTTAGTAAAATATCTAACTTTTTCATTATTAAGCTGGTGTTCAGAACATAACTTAAAGGTTCTTACATAAAATTAAACACTTTAACCCTTTCATTACCATATTTCTAATGAATGACACTGCATATGGTTCTCAGAACTAACTAATATATATATATATTGGAAAATGTGTGAAATCCTTGGTACCGTTAGGTAGATTTGAAAAAAGGTCAAGAATGACTTCACTTGTAGTTGGTGTTCTAAACAATTTAGTTTTATAATTTTACAATTTACATCTACATAGTAGAATTGTAAAATTATAAAATTAAATTGTTTAGAACACCAACTACAAGTGAAGTCATTCCTTTCATTTTTTTCAAATATATATATATATATATATACACCTTTGGTGAGATGGTCATGTCTGGAATGCCTTTAATCATAGACCTGCTATACCAGGGATGACCTACAGCTAAATAACATTTTAAACAGTATTAACATTGATATCACTACACACACATATATATATATATTACAGGGAAAAATGCGGGCGCATGTAAAGAAATATTCTTAAATTAATAAACCTAGAAAAGTAAAGGACAAGTTATTACACCTGGAAAAGTAAAGGACAAGAAAACTTCTTAAAACTTCTTAAAATATTGCAGCTATAGTATAAATTTGAATAATAAAAAATATTTGATTTAAATATACATAGAAAGTGATAAATTCTAATAATACAGTTGACTCTCTAATTGATAATAATACTAATTTATGATCATTTATTTAATTTTGTGATCCTAATTTACACCCTAGTGGTTGGGTCATTAAATAAATATACTTTATTTTACTTTACTAAATGGGACTGAAAAAATGAGTGACAATTATAAACATCAAATAAAACAAAATTTTGCCGTGTAAATGACACTAACAATTAATTAATAATTAATTAGGGAGCCAACTGTAATGATAAATAATAACAAATTATAATTGTTTAATAATGAAATTTAAGACCTGTCAGAGATCAAAATAACCAATTTACATTTTTAGGTAGAGTAAAATTAGACTACAATTAAAAATTAAACATTGTCTAATTCAACAGTTCATCTAATGAATTGATGAATTCACTATAATTGATTGATTCACTATAAATGAATAATTGATGAATTGACTTTTACCTAATTTTGCCCCTTGAGATGTTGAATTTTACTATATTATAAAAAAAATCTGTAAAACTCATAAAAAGTGCAATTATATGATGCACTATTTTTTATTTATTTTACTGCATTATTTTATAACTAAATTTAAAAAAATATAATTTGATTAAGAGTGAAAATTTTTAAATATCTTATAACATAAATTAATAAATTGTACATATTAATTATTATTATTATTATTAATTAATTATTGTACAAATTTTATTTTAAAAAGATTAATTTGTATACACCAAGAAAAAAATTAAGTATACAGTAGTCAACTCTCCCTATAAGACAGTCATTTTTCCAGTCCTTTAAAGTGATATTTTTTTAACAATTAACTTATAATTATTTATTTTTAGTTTTATAATCTAAATTTTTTTTTTCAAATTTAGACTTTAGCTGCAATATTTTAAGAAGTTTTAAGAAGTTTTCTTGTCCTTTACTTTTCCAGGTGTAATAACTTGTCCTTTACTTTTCTAGGTTTATTAATTTAAGAATATTTCTTTACATGCGCCCGCATTTTTCCCTGTAATCCACTTTTTTTCCAGGCAATGCAAGGATATTATATTAATATTAAACATATTTATCAACAAATAAGTTAAATAAATAATAATGAATAGGAAGAAGTGCAGATAGGAAAAGTAATCAGGGTGGGAATCGAACCCACGACCTTCGGATTGCCGGTCCGCTGCTCTACCGACTGAGCTACCTGACCACAATTCACTATTGCACAATCTATCACTATTTTAATGTATTAGAAATTAGAAACAAACTAAGCGTTACTTATGTATGTAGTTCCTTACACTCTTTTGGTCCTCACTTATTTTTATGTAACTTTTTTTCTACTGAACCAAATTTCAATATTTTTATGTCAAAAAGTAGCTTATCTGTGGTCATATAAAGTGCAAAAAACCGCATCCAATTCTATCAAAAATTGAATTAGTAACAAAACTTTGAAGGTGTCGCGAGTGACCGAAATGGGACCTTAAGAATATTATACACCTACTACCGTAGGTGTATGATATATATATATATATATATACACAGCCTTGGTGAGATGGTTATGTTTGGAATGTCTTTGAATCACAGACCTGCTACACTAAGGCTGACCTAGGGCTAAACAACAACAACAACTTTGACATTGATATCACCACTTATACATATATATACACATGTACAAACCCTTGACATGTGTTATCAGTAAATAGACAACTAAAGTACACAAATGCCAACTACCCATATAACCCACCCATCCCCCCAACTATACACCTCTATCTCTTTGTTATTGTTACACCAAAAATACTTTAACCTTCAACAAGGAGGTAAAAGAAACAGTGATAATTCTCATTTAACCCTTTAACATTTACATTACTCTATATATACTATTGTATTTTCATGGTAAAGGCTTTACCTCACATAATATTGAATCCATGAGATTTTGAGATTTATTTTGAGAACAATACCTTAACATCAGTATGAGCAGCCAGTTATAGCCAGTTTGAACAGAAAGAGGTGAGAGAATTCTGGCCAGTTACAGCTGGTTTGAGCAGAAAGAGGTGAGAGAATTCTGGCCAGTTACAGCTGGTTTGAGCAGAAAGAGGTGAGAGAATTCTGGCCAGTTACAGTTGGTTTGAGCAGAAAGCGGTGAGAGAATTCTGGCCAGTTACAGCTGGTTTGAGCAGAAAGAGGTGAGAGAATTCTGGCCAGTTACAGTTGGTTTGAGCAGAAAGAGGTGAGAGAATTCTGGCCAGTTACAGCTGGTTTGAGCAGAAAGCGGTGAGAGAATTCTGGCCAGTTACAGTTGGTTTGAGCAGAAAGAGGTGAGAGAATTCTGGCCAGTTACAGCTGGTTTGAGCAGAAAGAGGTGAGAGAATTCTGGCCAGTTACAGCTGGTTTGAGCAGAAAGAGGTGAGAGAATTCTGGCCAGTTACAGCTGGTTTGAGCAGAAAGAGGTGAGAGAATTCTGGCCAGTTACAGCTGGTTTGAGCAGAAAGAGGTGAGAGAATTCTGGCCAGTTACAGCTGGTTTGAGCAGAAAGAGGTGAGAGAATTCTGGCCAGTTACAGTTGGTTTGAGCAGAAAGAGGTGAGAGAATTCTGGCCAGTTACAACTGGTTTAAATGCTAAAGGGTTAACCCTTTTGATATCAATGCACTTCAGACGCCACCTCCACCACTCTGGATCTCTGATATACCATAACAAACTTATTTAAGGCTATTTACCCTGCTAGAATAGGGGACAGCATTGCAGAACACCATGACAGGGTTTATTTCAGGCAGTGGTTTTAGAAGGTCCTTTTTGAGGCAATGTTTTACAGCCGGATACCATTCCTGGTGCTAACCCTTCTAGTTACCTTATACAGCAGATACCATTAACAACGACTACAGCAACAGCTACAATAACAACAACAACATCATCTACAACATCAACAATAATGACGACGACAATAACAACAACATCAACAGCTACAATAACAACAACAACAACTACAACTACAGCAACAACACCAACAATACCAACACCACCACCAACAACACCACCACCAACACCAACAACACCACCACCAACACCAACACCACCAACACCACCACCAACAACACCAACAACAACACCACCAACACCACCAATGATAACTCACCCTCGCGTCGTAAACTTTCTTCAGGGCTTCATATTTTATGGAACCGAGGAAGATGACACCTTGAAAGTTACCGTCATGGTCTGTAGCAACTAATTCCACACATATTATTTCACTGTCCCTGACTATTATGTCAGCAAATGCCTGGAAGGTCAACAGAACAATTAAAGGTAAGTACAGGTAAATACAGAGAAGGTCAATACAGTAATCAAAGGTGTGTACAGATCAATACAGCGATGTTAATCAGATATAAAAAAAATCAATACAGAGATCGATGATACTGATGTCAACCACATGTAGAGATCAATAGAAAGATATCAGTCACATGTAGAGATCAATATTAAAGTCAATCACATGTAGAGATCAATATAAACATGTCAACCACATGTAGGGATCAATAGAAAGATGTCAATCACACGTAGAGATCAATATTAAAGTCAATCACATGTAGAGATCAATATTAAAGTCAATCACATGTAGAGATCAATAGAAACATGTCAACCACATGTAGAGATCAATAGAAAGATGTCAACCACATGTAGGGATCAATAGAAAAATGTCAACCACATGTAGGGATCAATAGAAAAATGTCAACCACATGTAGAGATCAATATTAAAGTCAATCACATGTAGAGATCAATAGAAAGATGTCAGTCACATGTAGGGATCAATAGAAAGATGTCAACCACATGTAGGGATCAATAGAAAGATGTCAACCACATGTAGAGATTAATAGAAAGATGTCAGTCACATGTAGAGATTAATAGACAGATATCAGTCACATGTAGAGATTAATAGACAGATATCAGTCACATGTAGATCAATACAGAGTCTGTATATGAGTGAGTGTACAAGTAAGTGTGTGTGAATGCATGTGAGTGAGTGTGTGTGTGTGTGTGCATGTGAGTGAGTATGTGTTGGTGAGAGTGTGCATGTGTACGAAAGTGTGTGTGTGTGTCAGCGTGAACCAGTAAAAGAATAAAAGAATGCCATGAAACCTGCTCCCTGAATTATCTCCCAAGATCTCAACTACCTTAACCCTTTAGCATTTACATTACTCTATATTTACTATTATATTTTCATGGTAAATACTTTATCTCACATAATATCGAATCTATGAAATTTTGATATTATTTATGTGAAGAACAATACCTTAACATCAGTATGAGTGGCCAGTTACAGCCAGTTTGAACAGAAAGAGGAGAAAGAAAATTCCGGCTGGATACAGCTGGTTTAAATGCTAAAGGGTTAAAGAAGAACAAACAAACAACCAACCAAACCAAGAGAAGATCTCACCTCCTCAAAATTATCGACAGAGAAAAAGATGTTTGGATAGGCGATGGCTTCTTCCGTTCCTTTGCTGTCCATTCTTCGACGACTTGGTGATGGATAGACTTTCTGAAAGTAGAAACAATAAATGTTTAAATGTTGAACCCTTTAGCATTTAAACTGGCCGTCCTTACAGATGGCCATCTTTATCCTGATCACTGGAGGAGGTTTAGAGGCCCAGGGGGTCAGATGTTTCCACAGACAGCTGCCTGTACTTTGTTAGCTTAAGGTCTTCAGCCAGCAAGGAATTCAAACCTGGGTTTGCTGCTAATTTCCATTAGTAATCATCATTATCAACATTATTTAATGTCCCTTTTCCCAGCTAACAAGGGTTGGACGAGTTGTCATAGACCAAGTTCGTATCCAAGCTGAATTACAGACCTCACAGATGGGCTGGGTACCTCTATCTCACTTACATACAATACCGTGCTTCACTAAGCATATTTTATCATGGCACCAGCTCTAGAGAGATTGTCATGTTTTTGACACAAACTGAAGGGTCCTCCCAACCCTTTCTTTGGCAAGCTTTCTATGGCTGAATGCCCTTCCTATCACCAACCACTTTACAGCAGGTACTGGGTGTGTTTATCATGTAGATTGCCAACATCAGAAAGGTTGTCATGTCCTTGACACAACTGAAGGAGATCTGCCCAACCCTTTCTTTGGCAAGCTTCTATGGCTGGATGCCTGACAGAAAGAGAGTATGCATAGAGATAGAAATATATGTTATCATTTTAGTAAATAGGATTTTTTTCAACATACTGACGCGCATGTGCATATATGTGCATGTGCATACATTTATATGTACGAGTATATAAATATAAATGTGCAAGCACAGACACTCACAGACATACATTCACACAAACACACTCACACACAGCGTAGCAAATGGGATGCCAGCCGTTGTTTTGCTATAGCTTTTCACCATCCCCTTCCTTCCTTCCTTTTACACACACACACACACATTGTGTGACAGACTGACCGAAGTCGCTCAAATTTATATATAGATGTTTACCTGAGCAAATTTTTTCAGGATTTGTAAATCCTTATCACTGGTCCGTGTACAGATAGCACATGTTACTGTATATTCAAACTGTAATAATAATAATAATAATAATAATAATAATAACAACAATAATAATAATAATAATTGTTTCTACTTTTGGCACAAGGCCAGCAATTACCCAGTGTATTACTGGTACTTTATTTAATCGACCCCGTAAGGATGAAAGGCAAAGTTAACTTCATAATAATAATAATGGTTTCTTAATATAGGCACAAGACCAACAATTTTGGGGGAAAGGAAAGTTGATTGAATCAACCCCAGTGCATTACTGGTACCTTATCTTATCAACCCGCAAGGATGAAAGGCAAAGTTAACCTCGGTGGGCTTTGAACTCAATGTAAAGGGCCATATCTATGCTGCTAAGCATGTTGTCCGACGCTCTACCGATTCTGATAATTACATATGGATCTAGGCAGTGTGCGTGTAGAAGTAGAACTGTATTAGGTGTAGGTCAGGAGTGTGTGTGTAAATATACACACCTTAATGTAGAATGAGAGAGAGGTGTAGAGAGCTGATATATACACACATGTTGGAGAGAGAGAGAGAGCAAGAGAGAGGTGTAGTGGGCTAGAATGAGAGAGAGAGAAAGAGGTGTAGAGAGTTAATATATATATATATATATATACACACCTGGTGGAGAATGAGGTTTAGATAGACGGTCTCCTCCCAGTCAATGCCTCGGTCAACAAGAGCCGGTAGTTTCTTCGAATCCCGTCGGTAAACTTGGATTTCCGTCTTGAAATAGAAACAAGAAAGACAACAATAAAAGAAAATGGTTTCAAGTGTATTACATTTACTCTAATAAGTGAAACACTGTTTTTATATATACATTGGTGGCCTAATAGATAAGTGTATTTGGAGGCATGTTGCCTAGTGGTAAGTGTGTTGGACTTACAATCAATGCTGTGGGTTCAATTGCTGAACTGGGTTGTGTTCTTGAGCAAAACAATTCATTTCACATTGCTCCAGTATACTCAGCTGAAAATGCGTACCAGCAGCAATTGCTGGGGGTTTAACTATGCAATGGACTGACGTCCTATCCATGGAGAAGTCTTCTACTCTCTGTCGATTAACAGCACAAAAACTGGGATAATCACTGGCCTCATGAGCATCTGAGCTCAAGACAGACTTTAGACTTCTTTTTAGTATTACACTTAGTTTAACCCTGTAGCATTTACATTACTCTATATATACTATTGTATTTTTGTGGTAAATGCTTTATCTCACATAATCTACAAGATTTTCATTTTATTCATTTTGAGAACAATACCTTAATGTCAGTATAAGTAACCAGTTACAGCCGGTTTGAACAGAAAGAGGTGAGAAAATTCTGGCCAGATATGGCTGGTTTAAATGCTAAAGGGTTAAACTGAGTGTAACAGAGTTTCTATCCATACATCTGAGGTCTAGTGGATATACGTGTCATGTTGTTATTCTTAGACTAGACATGAAATATTCCTGGTTCAAAACCAGTCTAGAACAATGTCTAACAAAAACTAGCAAGAGCTGGGGGTTTAACTCCGCGATGGCCTGGCGTCCTGTCCAGGGGAAGGGTCTTGTACTCTCAGTAGCTTAACGCCACAAAAACTGGGATAAGCATTGGCCTGGTGAGCTTCTGAGCTTGAGGCAGACTTAAGACTCTTTTTCGTATTACACTTAGTTTAACTCCCTAGAAATGGCCCCAGTGTGAAGGGCTTTCAGTATAGGGAGTGATCGAACCTGTATCCCTTACTTCCACAGTATTTTATCTCCCTAAAAGATGGCCCCAGTGTAGGGAGGGATTGAACCTGTGTCCCTTTCCTCCACACTATCTTAACTCCCTAGCAGATGTTCCACAGCGGTATGGTAACCATGGTAACACCAACAACTTAACAGAGGAAAGACCAGGGATAATCGCCTGAGTTATTGATCCTTGGGATTTGGAAGAGGGATTAACTTAGTAGTAATGGTGGAGGTGGTGGTGGTAGTGGTGATGGTGGTAGTAGTAGTAGTGATGATAGTGGTGGTGGTGGTGGTGGTAGTAGTAGAGGTGGTGGTGGTAGTGGTGATGGTGGTAGTAGTAGTAGTGGTGATAGTGGTGGTGGTAGTAATGATGGTAGTGGTGGTGGTGGTGGTAGTAGTGGAGGTGGTGGTGGTAGTGGTAGTGGTGATGGTGGTGGTGATGGTAGTAGTAGTGATGGTGGTAGTAGTAGTAGTAGTGGTAGTGGTAGTGGTGATGGTGGTAGTAGTAGTAGTGGTAGTGGTGATAGTGGTAGTGGTGGTGGTGGTGGTGGTGGTGGTAGTGGTGGTGGTGGTGGTAGTGGTGGTGGTGGTGGTAGTGGTAATAGTAGTACTGGTGGTGATAGTGATGGTGGTGGTAGTAGTAGTAGTAGTAGTACTGGTTAGAAGCAGTATTTGTAGTATCAGTAGTGGTGGTGATGGTAATAGCAGGATTATTTGTAGCAATAGTGGTGGTAGTAGTAGTAGTAGGAGTATTTGTAGTAATAGTAGTAGTATTGCTTGTGGTGGTGCTATTTGTAGTATTAGTATTGGTAGTAGTAGCAACTGCAGTCAAAGTGGTAGAAGTAACTGTAGTAGTAGTAGTAGTAGTAGCAGCAGTGGTAGTAGTTGTGGTGGTGATAGTAGTAGTAGTAGTGGTGGTATTACTTACCTGAATTTGAGGAATGCGACCGCGATTAATGTGACATTTCCGAACATAAAAGACCATGTCATCTCGTTCGTCATCGTTGATGCTGCCTTCTATGAAGTATTCAGTAAATAGAGTAGTCCAGAATTTGTTGGTGCTAACAACTTCAATACTATCGGCTGGAATAGAAAACAAAAGGAAAAAGAATAAGAGCCAATCATCGCATTGGATAAAGGAAACACTGTTTGGATTGGTCACAAACCCTGGTGGAAGGAGTCAATCCTCAGACTAGACCAAGGGAACTGTGTTTCCATTGGTGATACTATCTGTTGGTCACAAACACTGGTGGAAGGAGTCAATCCTTAGACTGGACCAAGGGAACTGTGTTTCCATTGGTGATACTATCTGTTGGTCACAAACCCTGGTGGAAGGAGTCAATCTTCAGACTAGACCAAGGCAACTGTGTTTCCAGTGGTGATACTATCTGTTGGTCACAAACCCTGGTGGAAGGAGTCAATCCTCAGACTGGACCAAGGAAACTGTGTTTCCATTGGTGATACTATCTGTTGGTCACAACCCCTGGTGGAAGGAGTCAATCCTCAGACTGGACCAAGGGAACTGTGTTTCCATTGGTGATACTATCTGTTGGTCACAACCCCTGGTGGAAGGAGTCAATCCTCAGACTGGACCAAGGGAACTGTGTTTCCATTGGTGATACTATCTGTTGGTCACAACCCCTGGTGGAAGGAGTCAATCCTCAGACTAGACCAAGGAAACTGTGTTTCCAGTGGTGATACTATCTGTTGGTCACAACTCCTGGTGGAAGGAGTCAATCCTCAGACTAGACCAAGGAAACTGTGTTTCCAGTGGTGATACTATCTGTTGGTCACAACTCCTGGTGGAAGGAGTCAATCCTCAGACTAGACCAAGGAAACTGTGTTTCCAGTGGTGATACTATCTGTTGGTCACAAACCCTGGTGGAAGGAGTCAATCCTCAGACTAGACCAAGGCAACTGTGTTTCCATTGGTGATACTATCTGTTGGTCACAACTCCTGGTGGAAGGAGTCAATCCTCAGACTAGACCAAGGAAACTGTGTTTCCAGTGGTGATACTATCTGTTGGTCACAAACCCTGGTGGAAGGAGTCAATCCTCAGACTAGACCAAGGCAACTGTGTTTCCAGTGGTGATACTATCTGTTGGTCACAACTCCTGGTGGAAGGAGTCAATCCTCAGACTAGACCAAGGCAACTGTGTTTCCAGTGGTGATACTATCTGTTGGTCACAAACCCTGGTGGAAGGAGTTAATCCTCAGACTAGAGCAAGGGAACTGTGTTTCCATTGGTGATACTATCTGTTGGTCACAAACCCTGGTGGAAGGAGTCAATCCTCAGACTAGACCAAGGGAACTGTGTTTCCAGTGGTGATACTATCTGTTGGTCACAACTCCTGGTGGAAGGAGTCAATCCTCAGACTAGACCAAGGCAACTGTGTTTCCAGTGGTGATACTATCTGTTGGTCACAACTCCTGGTGGAAGGAGTCAATCCTCAGACTAGACCAAGGGAACTGTGTTTCCATTGGTGATACTATCTGTTGGTCACAAACCCTGGTGGAAGGAGTCAATCCTCAGACTAGACCAAGGCAACTGTGTTTCCAGTGGTGATACTATCTGTTGGTCACAACTCCTGGTGGAAGGAGTCAATCCTCAGACTAGACCAAGGCAACTGTGTTTCCAGTGGTGATACTATCTGTTGGTCACAACTCCTGGTGGAAGGAGTCAATCCTCAGACTAGACCAAGGGAACTGTGTTTCCATTGGTGATACTATCTGTTGGTCACAAACCCTGGTGGAAGGAGTCAATCCTCAGACTAGACCAAGGCAACTGTGTTTCCAGTGGTGATACTATCTGTTGGTCACAACTCCTGGTGGAAGGAGTCAATCCTCAGACTAGACCAAGGGAACTGTGTTTCCATTGGTGATACTATCTGTTGGTCACAACTCCTGGTGGAAGGAGTCAATCCTCAGACTAGACCAAGGAAACTGTGTTTCCAGTGGTGATACTATCTGTTGGTCACAACTCCTGGTGGAAGGAGTCAATCCTCAGACTAGAGCAAGGGAACTGTGTTTCCATTGGTGATACTATCTGTTGGTCACAAACCCTGGTGGAAGGAGTCAATCCTCAGACTAGACCAAGGGAACTGTGTTTCCAGTGGTGATACTATCTGTTGGTCACAACTCCTGGTGGAAGGAGTCAATCCTCAGACTAGACCAAGGCAACTGTGTTTCCAGTGGTGATACTATCTGTTGGTCACAACTCCTGGTGGAAGGAGTCAATCCTCAGACTAGACCAAGGGAACTGTGTTTCCATTGGTGATACTATCTGTTGGTCACAAACCCTGGTGGAAGGAGTCAATCCTCAGACTAGACCAAGGCAACTGTGTTTCCAGTGGTGATACTATCTGTTGGTCACAACTCCTGGTGGAAGGAGTCAATCCTCAGACTAGACCAAGGGAACTGTGTTTCCATTGGTGATACTATCTGTTGGTCACAACTCCTGGTGGAAGGAGTCAATCCTCAGACTAGACCAAGGAAACTGTGTTTCCAGTGGTGATACTATCTGTTGGTCACAACTCCTGGTGGAAGGAGTCAATCCTCAGACTAGACCAAGGGAACTGTGTTTCCATTGGTGATACTATCTGTTGGTCACAAACCCTGGTGGAAGGAGTCAATCCTCAGACTAGAGCAAGGGAACTGTGTTTGCGTTGGTGATACTATCTGTTGGTCACAACTCCTGGTGGAAGGAGTCAATCCTCAGACTAGACCAAGGGAACTGTGTTTCCAGTGGTGATACTATCTGTTGGTCACAAACCCTGGAGGAAGGAGTCAATCCTCAGACTAGACCAAGGGAACTGTGTTTGCGTTGGTGATACTATCTGTTGGTCACAACTCCTGGTGGAAGGAGTCAATCCTCAGACTAGACCAAGGGAACTGTGTTTGCGTTGGTGATACTATCTGTTGGTCACAAACCCTGGTGGAAGGAGTCAATCCTCAGACTAGACCAAGGCAACTGTGTTTCCAGTGGTGATACTATCTGTTGGTCACAAACCCTGGTGGAAGGAGTCAATCCTCAGACTAGACCAAGGGAACTGTGTTTCCAGTGGTGATACTATCTGTTGGTCACAACTCCTGGTGGAAGGAGTCAATCCTCAGACTAGACCAAGGCAACTGTGTTTCCATTGGTGATACTATCTGTTGGTCACAAACCCTGGTGGAAGGAGTCAATCCTCAGACTAGACCAAGGCAACTGTGTTTCCATTGGTGATACTATCTGTTGGTCACAACTCTTGGTAGAAGGAGTCAATCCTCAGACTAGACCAAGGGAACTGTGTTTCCATTGGTGATACTATCTGTTGGTCACAAACCCTGGTGGAAGGAGTCAATCCTCAGACTAGACCAAGGCAACTGTGTTTCCAGTGGTGATACTATCTGTTGGTCACAAACCCTGGTGGAAGGAGTCAATCCTCAGACTAGACCAAGGGAACTGTGTTTCCATTGGTGATACTATCTGTTGGTCACAAACCCTGGTGGAAGGAGTCAATCCTCAGACTAGACCAAGGGAACTGTGTTTCCATTGGTGATACTATCTGTTGGTCACAAGCCCTGGTAGAAGGAGTCAATCCTCAGACTAGAGCAAGGGAACTGTGTTTCCATTGGTGATACTATCTGTTGGTCACAACTCCTGGTGGAAGGAGTCAATCCTCAGACTAGACCAAGGCAACTGTGTTTCCAGTGGTGATACTATCTGTTGGTCACAAACCCTGGTGGAAGGAGTCAATCCTCAGACTAGACCAAGGCAACTGTGTTTCCAGTGGTGATACTATCTGTTGGTCACAAACCCTGGTGGAAGGAGTCAATCCTCAGACTAGACCAAGGGAACTGTGTTTCCAGTGGTGATACTATCTGTTGGTCACAACTCCTGGTGGAAGGAGTCAATCCTCAGACTAGACCAAGGCAACTGTGTTTCCAGTGGTGATACTATCTGTTGGTCACAAACCCTGGTGGAAGGAGTCAATCCTCAGACTAGACCAAGGGAACTGTGTTTGCATTGGTGATACTATCTGTTGGTCACAACTCCTGGTAGAAGGAGTCAATCCTCAGACTAGACCAATGGAACTGTGTTTCCAGTGGTGATACTATCTGTTGGTCACAACTCCTGGTGGAAGGAGTCAATCCTCAGACTAGACCAAGGCAACTGTGTTTCCAGTGGTGATACTATCTGTTGGTCACAACTCCTGGTGGAAGGAGTCAATCCTCAGACTAGACCAAGGCAACTGTGTTTCCAGTGGTGATACTATCTGTTGGTCACAACTCCTGGTGGAAGGAGTCAATCCTCAGACTAGACCAAGGCAACTGTGTTTCCAGTGGTGATACTATCTGTTGGTCACAACTCCTGGTAGAAGGAGTCAATCCTCAGACTAGACCAAGGAAACTGTGTTTCCATTGGTGATACTATCTGTTGGTCACAACTCCTGGTGGAAGGAGTCAATCCTCAGACTAGACCAAGGGAACTGTGTTTGCATTGGTGATACTATCTGTTGGTCACAACTCCTGGTGGAAGGAGTCAATCCTCAGACTAGACCAAGGGAACTGTGTTTCCATTGGTGATACTATCTGTTGGTCACAACCCCTGGTGGAAGGAGTCAATCCTCAGACTAGACCAAGGGAACTGTGTTTCCATTGGTGATACTATCTGTTGGTCACAACTCCTGGTAGAAGGAGTCAATCCTCAGACTAGACCAAGGGAACTGTGTTTCCAGTGGTGATACTATCTGTTGGTCACAAACCCTGGTGGAAGGAGTCAATCCTCAGACTAGACCAAGGGAACTGTGTTTCCATTGGTGATACTATCTGTTGGTCACAACCCCTGGTGGAAGGAGTCAATCCTCAGACTAGACCAAAGGAACTGTGTTTCCATTGGTGATACTATCTGTTGGTCACAACTCCTGGTAGAAGGAGTCAATCCTCAGACTAGACCAAGGGAACTGTGTTTCCAGTGGTGATACTATCTGTTGGTCACAACCCCTGGTGGAAGGAGTCAATCCTCAGACTAGACCAAGGGAACTGTGTTTCCATTGGTGATACTATCTGTTGGTCACAACCCCTGGTGGAAGGAGTCAATCCTCAGACTAGACCAAGGGAACTGTGTTTCCAGTGGTGATACTATCTGTTGGTCACAACTCCTGGTGGAAGGAGTCAATCCTCAGACTAGACCAAGGGAACTGTGTTTGCGTTGGTGATACTATCTGTTGGTCACAACCCCTGGTGGAAGGAGTCAATCCTCAGACTGGACCAAGGGAACTGTGTTTGCATTGGTGATACTATCTGTTGGTCACAACTCCTGGTGGAAGGAGTCAATCCTCAGACTAGACCAAGGGAACTGTGTTTGCGTTGGTGATACTATCTGTTGGTCACAACCCCTGGTGGAAGGAGTCAATCCTCAGACTGGACCAAGGGAACTGTGTTTGCATTGGTGATACTATCTGTTGGTCACAACTCCTGGTGGAAGGAGTCAATCCTCAGACTAGACCAAGGGAACTGTGTTTGCATTGGTGATACTATCTGTTGGTCACAACTCCTGGTGGAAGGAGTCAATCCTCAGACTAGACCAAGGGAACTGTGTTTGCGTTGGTGATACTATCTGTTGGTCACAACTCCTGGTGGAAGGAGTCAATCCTCAGACTAGACCAAGGGAACTGTGTTTCCAGTGGTGATACTATCTGTTGGTCACAAACCCTGGTGGAAGGAGTCAATCCTCAGACTAGACCAAGGGAACTGTGTTTCCATTGGTGATACTATCTGTTGGTCACAAACCCTGGTGGAAGGAGTCAATCCTCAGACTAGACCAAGGGAACTGTGTTTCCAGTGGTGATACTATCTGTTGGTCACAAACCCTGGTGGAAGGAGTCAATCCTCAGACTAGACCAAGGGAACTGTGTTTCCATTGGTGATACTATCTGTTGGTCACAACTCCTGGTGGAAGGAGTCAATCTTCAGACTAGACCAAGGGAACTGTGTTTGCGTTGGTGATACTATCTGTTGGTCACAAACCCTGGTGGAAGGAGTCAATCCTCAGACTAGACCAAGGGAACTGTGTTTCCATTGGTGATACTATCTGTTGGTCACAACTCCTGGTGGAAGGAGTCAATCCTCAGACTAGACCAAGGGAACTGTGTTTGCATTGGTGATACTATCTGTTGGTCACAACTCCTGGTAGAAGGAGTCAATCCTCAGACTAGACCAAGGAAACTGTGTTTCCAGTGGTGATACTATCTGTTGGTCACAACTCCTGGTGGAAGGAGTCAATCCTCAGACTAGACCAAGGAAACTGTGTTTCCAGTGGTGATACTATCTGTTGGTCACAAACCCTGGTGGAAGGAGTCAATCCTCAGACTAGACCAAGGAAACTGTGTTTCCAGTGGTGATACTATCTGTTGGTCACAAACCCTGGTGGAAGGAGTCAATCCTCAGACTAGACCAAGGAAACTGTGTTTGCGTTGGTGATACTATCTGTTGGTCACAACTCCTGGTGGAAGGAGTCAATCCTCAGACTAGACCAAGGGAACTGTGTTTGCGTTGGTGATACTATCTGTTGGTCACAAACCCTGGTGGAAGGAGTCAATCCTCAGACTAGACCAAGGGAACTGTGTTTCCATTGGTGATACTATCTGTTGGTCACAACTCCTGGTGGAAGGAGTCAATCCTCAGACTAGACCAAGGCAACTGTGTTTCCATTGGTGATACTATCTGTTGGTCACAACTCCTGGTGGAAGGAGTCAATCCTCAGACTAGACCAAGGCAACTGTGTTTCCAGTGGTGATACTATCTGTTGGTCACAACTCCTGGTGGAAGGAGTCAATCCTCAGACTAGACCAAGGCAACTGTGTTTCCATTGGTGATACTATCTGTTGGTCACAAACCCTGGTGGAAGGAGTCAATCCTCAGACTAGACCAAGGGAACTGTGTTTCCATTGGTGATACTATCTGTTGGTCACAACTCCTGGTGGAAGGAGTCAATCCTCAGACTAGACCAAGGGAACTGTGTTTCCATTGGTGATACTATCTGTTGGTCACAACTCCTGGTGGAAGGAGTCAATCCTCAGACTAGACCAAGGGAACTGTGTTTGCGTTGGTGATACTATCTGTTGGTCACAAACCCTGGTGGAAGGAGTCAATCCTCAGACTAGACCAAGGGAACTGTGTTTCCAGTGGTGATACTATCTGTTGGTCACAAACACTGGTGGAAGGAGTCAATCCTCAGACTAGACCAAGGGAACTGTGTTTCCATTGGTGATACTATCTGTTGGTCACAAACCCTGGTGGAAGGAGTCAATCCTCAGACTAGACCAAGGGAACTGTGTTTCCATTGGTGATACTATCTGTTGGTCACAACTCCTGGTGGAAGGAGTCAATCCTCAGACTAGACCAAGGGAACTGTGTTTCCATTGGTGATACTATCTGTTGGTCACAACTCCTGGTGGAAGGAGTCAATCCTCAGACTAGACCAAGGGAACTGTGTTTCCATTGGTGATACTATCTGTTGGTCACAACTCCTGGTGGAAGGAGTCAATCCTCAGACTAGACCAAGGGAACTGTGTTTCCAGTGGTGATACTATCTGTTGGTCACAAACCCTGGTGGAAGGAGTCAATCCTCAGACTAGACCAAGGGAACTGTGTTTGCGTTGGTGATACTATCTGTTGGTCACAAACCCTGGTGGAAGGAGTCAATCCTCAGACTAGACCAAGGGAACTGTGTTTCCATTGGTGATACTATCTGTTGGTCACAACTCCTGGTGGAAGGAGTCAATCCTCAGACTAGACCAAGGGAACTGTGTTTCCATTGGTGATACTATCTGTTGGTCACAACTCCTGGTGGAAGGAGTCAATCCTCAGACTAGACCAAGGGAACTGTGTTTCCATTGGTGATACTATCTGTTGGTCACAAACCCTGGTGGAAGGAGTCAATCCTCAGACTAGACCAAGGGAACTGTGTTTCCATTGGTGATACTATCTGTTGGTCACAACTCCTGGTGGAAGGAGTCAATCCTCAGACTAGACCAAGGGAACTGTGTTTCCATTGGTGATACTATCTGTTGGTCACAACTCCTGGTGGAAGGAGTCAATCCTCAGACTAGACCAAGGGAACTGTGTTTCCATTGGTGATACTATCTGTTGGTCACAACTCCTGGTGGAAGGAGTCAATCCTCAGACTAGACCAAGGGAACTGTGTTTCCAGTGGTGATACTATCTGTTGGTCACAAACCCTGGTGGAAGGAGTCAATCCTCAGACTAGACCAAGGGAACTGTGTTTGCGTTGGTGATACTATCTGTTGGTCACAAACCCTGGTGGAAGGAGTCAATCCTCAGACTAGACCAAGGGAACTGTGTTTCCAGTGGTGATACTATCTGTTGGTCACAAACCCTGGTGGAAGGAGTCAATCCTCAGACTAGACCAAGGGAACTGTGTTTGCGTTGGTGATACTATCTGTTGGTCACAAACCCTGGTGGAAGGAGTCAATCCTCAGACTAGACCAAGGGAACTGTGTTTCCAGTGGTGATACTATCTGTTGGTCACAACTCCTGGTGGAAGGAGTCAATCCTCAGACTAGACCAAGGGAACTGTGTTTCCAGTGGTGATACTATCTGTTGGTCACAACCCCTGGTGGAAGGAGTCAATCCTCAGACTAGACCAAGGGAACTGTGTTTCCAGTGGTGATACTATCTGTTGGTCACAACTCCTGGTGGAAGGAGTCAATCCTCAGACTAGACCAAGGGAACTGTGTTTCCAGTGGTGATACTATCTGTTGGTCACAACTCCTGGTGGAAGGAGTCAATCCTCAGACTAGACCAAGGAAACTGTGTTTCCATTGGTGATACTATCTGTTGGTCACAAACCCTGGTGGAAGGAGTCAATCCTCAGACTAGACCAAGGGAACTGTGTTTCCAGTGGTGATACTATCTGTTGGTCACAAACCCTGGTGGAAGGAGTCAATCCTCAGACTAGACCAAGGGAACTGTGTTTGCATTGGTGATACTATCTGTTGGTCACAACTCCTGGTGGAAGGAGTCAATCCTCAGACTAGACCAAGGGAACTGTGTTTGCATTGGTGATACTATCTGTTGGTCACAACTCCTGGTGGAAGGAGTCAATCCTCAGACTAGACCAAGGGAACTGTGTTTGCATTGGTGATACTATCTGTTGGTCACAACTCCTGGTGGAAGGAGTCAATCCTCAGACTAGACCAAGGGAACTGTGTTTGCATTGGTGATACTATCTGTTGGTCACAACTCCTGGTGGAAGGAGTCAATCCTCAGACTAGACCAAGGGAACTGTGTTTGCATTGGTGATACTATCTGTTGGTCACAAACCCTGGTGGAAGGAGTCAATCCTCAGACTAGACCAAGGGAACTGTGTTTGCATTGGTGATACTATCTGTTGGTCACAAACCCTGGTGGAAGGAGTCAATCCTCAGACTAGACCAAGGGAACTGTGTTTGCATTGGTGATACTATCTGTTGGTCACAAACCCTGGTGGAAGGAGTCAATCCTCAGACTAGACCAAGGGAACTGTGTTTGCATTGGTGATACTATCTGTTGGTCACAACCCCTGGTGGAAGGAGTCAATCCTCAGACTAGACCAAGGGAACTGTGTTTGCATTGGTGATACTATCTGTTGGTCACAACCCCTGGTGGAAGGAGTCAATCCTCAGACTAGACCAAGGGAACTGTGTTTGCATTGGTGATACTATCTGTTGGTCACAACCCCTGGTGGAAGGAGTCAATCCTCAGACTAGACCAAGGGAACTGTGTTTGCATTGGTGATACTATCTGTTGGTCACAAACCCTGGTGGAAGGAGTCAATCCTCAGACTAGACCAAGGGAACTGTGTTTGCATTGGTGATACTATCTGTTGGTCACAACCCCTGGTGGAAGGAGTCAATCCTCAGACTAGACCAAGGGAACTGTGTTTGCATTGGTGATACTATCTGTTGGTCACAACCCCTGGTGCAAGGAGTCAATCCTCAGACTAGACCAAGGGAACTGTGTTTGCATTGGTGATACTATCTGTTGGTCACAAACACTGGTGGAAGGAGTCAATCCTCAGACTAGACCAAGGGAGCTGTGTTTCCAGTGGTGATACTATCTGTTGGTCACAAACCCTGGTGGAAGGAGTCAATCCTCAGACTAGACCAAGGCAACTGTGTTTCCAGTGGTGATACTATCTGTTGGTCACAACCCCTGGTGGAAGGAGTCAATCCTCAGACTAGACCAAGGAAACTGTGTTTCCAGTGGTGATACTATCTGTTGGTCACAACCCCTGGTGGAAGGAGTCAATCCTCAGACTAGACCAAGGCAACTGTGTTTCCAGTGGTGATACTATCTGTTGGTCACAACCCCTGGTGGAAGGAGTCAATCCTCAGACTAGACCAAGGGAACTGTGTTTCCAGTGGTGATACTATCTGTTGGTCACAACTCCTGGTGGAAGGAGTCAATCCTCAGACTAGACCAAGGAAACTGTGTTTCCAGTGGTGATACTATCTGTTGGTCACAAACCCTGGTGGAAGGAGTCAATCCTCAGACTAGACCAAGGGAACTGTGTTTCCAGTGGTGATACTATCTGTTGGTCACAACCCCTGGTGGAAGGAGTCAATCCTCAGACTAGACCAAGGAAACTGTGTTTCCAGTGGTGATACTATCTGTTGGTCACAACCCCTGGTGGAAGGAGTCAATCCTCAGACTAGACCAAGGGAACTGTGTTTCCAGTGGTGATACTATCTGTTGGTCACAACCCCTGGTGGAAGGAGTCAATCCTCAGACTAGACCAAGGGAACTGTGTTTCCATTGGTGATACTATCTGTTGGTCACAACCCCTGGTGGAAGGAGTCAATCCTCAGACTAGACCAAGGAAACTGTGTTTCCAGTGGTGATACTATCTGTTGGTCACAACCCCTGGTGGAAGGAGTCAATCCTCAGACTAGACCAAGGGAACTGTGTTTCCATTGGTGATACTATCTGTTGGTCACAACCCCTGGTGGAAGGAGTCAATCCTCAGACTAGACCAAGGCAACTGTGTTTCCAGTGGTGATACTATCTGTTGGTCACAAACACTGGTAGAAGGAGTCAATCCTCAGACTAGACCAAGGGAACTGTGTTTCCAGTGGTGATACTATCTGTTGGTCACAAACACTGGTAGAAGGAGTCAATCCTCAGACTAGACCAAGGCAACTGTGTTTCCAGTGGTGATACTATCTGTTGGTCACAAACACTGGTAGAAGGAGTCAATCCTCAGACTAGACCAAGGGAACTGTGTTTCCAGTGGTGATACTATCTGTTGGTCACAAACCCTGGTGGAAGGAGTCAATCCTCAGACTAGACCAAGGGAACTGTGTTTCCAGTGGTGATACTATCTGTTGGTCACAAACCCTGGTGGAAGGAGTCTGGTCTTTACCACAAAAATACAATAGTAAATATAGAGTAATGTAAATGCTAAAGGGTTAAGGCTATTTTCCCGTGTTGAATCCTTGGTGGAATCTCCTAAGCTTCTCCATTTTGCCTTATACAGCAACAACAAATGATTTAACCCTTTAACATTTACATTACTCTATATTTATTATTATATTTTCATGATAAAGGCTTTACCCAACAATTATCTCACATAATAATGTATGATATTTTGATATTATTTATTTCGAGAACAATACCTTAAAGTAGGTATGAATGACCAGTTGACCAGTTATAGCCAGTTTGAACAGAAAGAGGTGAGAGAGTTCTGGCTGTATCCAGCCGGTTTAAATGCTAAAGGGTTAAGGTTATTTTCCTGTCCTGTGCTAAATCCTAGACAGTGTCCCCATCATAAGCTCTTTTATTTTGTCCTATCATCTGTATCCTCGCCTTACCAAACTCCTTGGATCTCATTTCCTTTTTCATCACCTTTAGTCCTTTCTTTCCTGCAACTTCTGACAGGACCCACTGGAAGGAGTATTTGGGGACTCTGCAAACCCCCTCTCTTCCCCACAACCCCCTCAGTACAATGAAAAGACGACAGCAACATAAGTATCAGACATGAAATAAAATAAGTACTAAGGTCGATATGATCAACTAAATCTCTTCAGGGTCATGTCCCAGCACAACTGCAGTGTAATAGAATATATACTTACATACACATATATACTGACACATATGCACCTATATATATATGTATACATGCACCTATATATATATGTATATGTATACATGCACCTATATATATATATGTATACATGCACATATATATATACACATATACATGCACATATATATATACACATATACATGCACATATATATATACACATATACATGCACATATATATATACACATATACATGCACATATATATATATACATATACATGCACATATATATATATACATATACATGCACATATATATATACACATATACATGCACATATATATATATACATATACATGCACATATATATATACACATATACATACACATATATATATATACATATACATGCACATATATATATACACATATACATGCACATATATATATACACATATACATGCACATATATATATACACATATACATGCACCTATATATATATATACATATACATGCACATATATATATATATACATATACATGCACATATATATATACACATATACATGCACATATATATATATACATATACATGCACATATATATATACACATATACATGCACCTATATATATATACATATACATGCACATATATATATACACATATACATGCACATATATATATACATATACATGCACTTATATATACATGCACCTATATATATATATATACATATATATGCACTTATATATATATACACATACATGCACCTATATACATACACACACATACATACACAAACAAATACACACATACACACACATATATATGCACATGTATAGTTGTATGCCACATTTCTCATTCCAGCTACTCTATTGCACAGACAGACAACCAGACGGAGAGACAGACAGACAGACAGACAACCAGACGGAGAGACAGACAGACAGACAGACAGACAGACGGAGAGACAGACAGACAGACAGACAGACAGACGGAGAGACAGACAGACAGATAGACAGACAGACAGACAACCAGACGGAGAGAGACAGACAGACAACCAGATGGAGAGACAGACAGACGGAGAGACAGACAGACAGACAACCAGATGGAGAGACAGACAGACAGACAACCAGGCGGAGAGACAGACAGATAGACAGACGGAGAGACAGACAGACAGACAGATAGACAGACAGACAGACAACCAGACGGAGAGAGACAGACAGACAACCAGACGGAGAGAGACAGACAGACGGAGAGACAGACAGACAGACAACCAGATGGAGAGACAGACAGACAGATAGACAGACAGACAGACAACCAGACGGAGAGAGACAGACAAACAACCAGATGGAGAGACAGACAGACAGACAACCAGACAGAGAGACGGACAGACAGACAACCAGATGGAGAGACAGACAGACGGAGAGACAGACAGACAGACAACCAGATGGAGAGACAGACAGACGGAGAGACAGACAGACAACCAGATGGAGAGACAGACAGACAGACAACCAGACGGAGAGACAGACAGACAGATAGATAGACAGACAGACAACCAGACGGAGAGAGACAGACAGACAACCAGATGGAGAGACAGACAGACAGACAACCAGACAGAGAGACGGACAGACAGACAACCAGATGGAGAGACAGACAGACAGACAACCAGACGGAGAGACAGACAGACAGATAGACAGACAACCAGATGGAGAGAGACAGACAGACAACCAGATGGAGAGACAGACAGACAGACAACCAGACAGAGAGACGGACAGACAGACAACCAGATGGAGAGACAGACAGAGAACCAGACGGAGAGACAGACAGACAGATAGACAGACAGACAGACAGACAGACAACCAGACGGAGAGACAGACAACCAGATGGAGAGACAGACAGAGAACCAGACGGAGAGACAGACAGAGAACCAGACGGAGAGACAGACAGACAGACAGAGACAGACAGACAGACAGATAACCAGACGGAGAGACAGACAGACAGACAACCAGACGGAGAGACAGACAGACGGACGTAAGAAGAGCAAGGAAAATACATCAGTAAATTAAATTAGAGAGAACTGTTGACCTTTAAAGGTCAGACAATAGGTCAAGTGGGAAATGGTACAACAAGAAAACAAACAGAAGAGCTTTTATGGATTAGCAGATTGATTAGAACGTGGGACTCAATACATGGTGCTATTTAGTTACGGACCTTTACGTTCTGCAGTCAAATCCCAACGAGATTAAACTTTGCCTTTCGTCATGACAAAGCCCAATGGAACATGGTACCTGTCATATAATGGGGGTTAATGTAATCAATAATACTTGTTTCTGTTGCCAATATAAGTCTAAAGTCTGTCTTGAGCCCGGAGGGTCACCAGGCCAGTTCTTATCCCTGGTTTCTGTGCTGTGAAGGGATGGAGAGTACTAGACTCCCAAGGACAGGACCCCAGTACACCACAGGTTAAAGTCTGTCCCAAAGCCTAGAGTCTCACCAGGCTGGGGCTTATCTCAGTTTCTGTGGCATAAAGTGATGGAGAGTGTAAATGTGGTTGGTGTTAGGAAGGGCATCCAGCCGTAGAAAACCTGCCAGATAGTCCTATACGAGCAAGACACGGTCACCTGATCACTCTTGCCTCAAATGGGACAACTCCCATCTAACCCATGTTGGCGTGGAAGATGGACGTTAAACAATGATGATGATGATATGTATAGGTAGGTGTCATGACAAAAAAGCACCCAGTCCACACTGTAAATGTGGTTGGTGTTAGGAAGGGCATCCAGCCATAGAAAACCTGCCAGATACAGTCCTATACGAGCAAGACACGGTCACCCGATCACTCTTGCCTCAAGTGGGACAACTCCCGTCTAACCCATGCTCGCGTGGAAGATGGACGTTAAACGAAGATGATGATGATGATGATGATATATACTAGTGACAGAAGAAGTCAAACATTTCATTGATGTACTTCAGTTGTGCAGGAGAGTGAAAGAATGTCCGGTTGGTCAGTTGGTGAGTTGTTGACATTGAAGCAAGTGTGAACAAGTGGCTATAGAAGTGTGTCTGTCTGTTGGCTATAGAAGTGTGTCTGTCTGTATATGTATATATGCATATGTACTTGTACATGTGTGCGTGTGTGTATGTGTTCTTGTATATATGCATATGTACTTGTACATGTGTGTGTATGTGTTCTTGTATATATGCATATGTAATGGACATGTGTGCGTGTATGTGTATGTGTTCTTTTATATCTGCATATGAACTTGTACATGTGTGCGTATGTGTATGTGTTCTTGTATATATGCATATGTACTAAGCCATGCACCTTTACATAAAATAAAAAGAGCTAAAACACTTCTTTCCACACAAAGACTGTATCCTATATTACAAGCCAGGAGTTAAAATATGGCTTTATCTCCCTACACACACATCTCTCTCTCTATATATATATATATACACACACACACACCTCTATACACACACATCATCTATATACACACACACACACACACACACACACACACACACCTCATCTATATATACACACACATCTCTGTATATATACACACATATCTCTATATACACACACCCCTCTCTCATATATATATACTCACATATCTATATATACATATATACAAAACATCTCTCTCTCTCTATATATATATATATATATACACATATCTCTAACAATTACAATATTGTACAATTACCACTTTTGTTCCATAATCTGCAGATAATTTAAATATAATGCTTCTATCATTCGTTTTTCTTTTGTTGTGGTTGTTGTCTTGTTTTGTTTGTTCTCTCTGTAAATTGCTTCAATAAAATACAGACCCCATCACCACCATTGCCATTACCACCACCAACATCATCATCATCACCAAAGTAATTAGTGATAGATCTGATACAAGGGAGATTTTAGTCTTGATGGACAACCTCTCTAGTGTTGGGGGCACAATAAAATACACCCAGTACACTCTGTAAATTGGTTGGTGATAGGATAGATACTGTGCAGAGGGGAGATTTTTGTTCTTACAGACAACCTATCTAGTGTTGGTAGCAGTGTAAAATACACCCTGTACACTCTGTAAATTGGTTGAGGAAGATTTTAGCTCTTACAGACAACCTATCTAGTGTTGGTAGCAGTGTAAAATACACCCTGTACACTCTGTAAATTGGTTGAGGAAGATTTTAGCTCTTACAGACAACCTATCTAGTGTTGGTAGCAGTGTAAAATACACCCAGTACACTCTGTAAATTGGTTGGGGAAGATTTTAGCTCTTACAGACAACCTATCTAGTGTTGGTAGCAGTGTAAAATACACCCTGTACACTCTGTAAATTGGTTGAAGAAGATTTTAGCTCTTACAGACAACCTATCTAGTGTTGGTAGCAGTGTAAAATACACCCTGTACACTCTGTAAATTGGTTGAGGAAGATTTTAGCTCTTACAGACAACCTATCTAGTGTTGGTAGCAGTGTAAAATACACCCTGTACACTCTGTAAATTGGTTGAGGAAGATTTTAGCTCTTACAGACAACCTATCTAGTGTTGGTAGCAGTGTAAAATACACCCAGTACACTCTGTAAATTGGTTGAGGAAGATTTTATTTCTTACAGACAACCTATCTAGTGTTGGTAGCAGTGTAAAATACACCCAGTACACTCTGTAAATTGGTTGAGGAAGATTTTAGTTCTTACAGACAACCTATCTAGTGTTGGTAGCAGTGTAAAATACACCCTGTACACTCTGTAAATTGGTTGAGGAAGATTTTAGTTCTTACAGACAACCTATCTAGTGTTGGTGCGACAATAAAATGCACCCAGTACACTCTGTAAATTGGTTGGTAGTAGTGAGAGCATCAGACCAGTAAAAACTATGCCAGATAGATAAAAAGAAATTTTACATGGATGTAAAAATGATGATCAAGTTAATGGATGTAATTGATGTTATAGAATAGAAAGGGTGGAGGTGGAAGGGGAGGTGGTAGATACTTAAAGGTAGCAAGTATTGACAGTGGAGAGAGAGAGATATACAGAGAAAGGTGTAGAGAGACAGAGAGAGATATATACAGAGGAAGGTGTAGAGAGAGAGAGATATATACAGAGGAAGGTGTAGAGAGAGAGAGAGAGAGAGATATACAGAGGAAGGTGTAGAGAGAGAGAGAGATATATATACAGAGGAAGGTGTAGAGAGAGAGAGAGAGATATAGAGGAAGGTGTAGAGAGAGAGAGACAGACAGCCATCTACAGAGGAAGGTGTAGAGAGAGAGGGGGGAGACATATACAGAGGAAGGTGTAGAAAGAGAGATACTGATAAATAGAGGAAGTGACAGACAAAGAGATTAAGAGAGAGACAAACACAAACAGATTTAGATAGAGAGAGAGGGGGACAGAGGGGGGTAGAGAGAGAGATGCAGATAGAGAGAGTGGGAGAGAGAAAGAGAGAGTGGGAGAGAGAAAGAGAGAGTGGGAGAGAGAAAGAGAGAGACAGAGAGCAAGGCAGATAAAGAGAGATAGGTAGACACATATTGAGTGAGAGGTATATATATATGTATGTATATATATATGTATATATATATATATGTATATATATATATATATATATATATATATATATATATATATATAGATAGATAGATAGAGAGAAAGACATATATTGAGACAGGCAGATATAGAAATAGATAGGCAGATAAATAGAGAGAGAGAGGGAGATGGAGAGAGAATGAAGCAGTTAGAGACATATAAACAGAGAGAGGGGGTGAGGCAATTAGAGGTAGACAGACAGACAAACACTGACAGAGAGAGATAAAGAGAGGGAGATAGACAGAGAGAGAGAGAGAGAGAGAAAGAGAGAGAGAGAGAGAGAATGAGAAATATGGAGACACATAATTTCAATAGTTAAAGAACTAGACATGGAATTATATAATGAAATAGTAAAGAAGAAGAAAAAGAACAAGAAAAGAAACGTGAGTGGGAAGGGGAAAGTGAGGGGGTGGGTGGGGAGAACGAGAGTGAATAAAATCGAAGCTAATCGATAACAGAAAAAAATCGAATCTACCACCATTTTGTCTAGCATCTCCACCCCCTTCCCCACATTAAATAACTAACACAACAGATTTCTTTGCTTTCTATCTAAATCAACTGCACGGGGAGATTTTGAAAAGGTGGTGGTAAGTGGTATGGTGGGGTGGTGGTAGTACGGTAGGGGTGGTGGTAAGTGGTATGGTGGTGGTATGGTAGGGGTGATGGTAGGCGTGGTAGTGGTAGGCGTGGTAGTGGTATGGTAAAGGTGTTGGTGGTAGTGGTATGGGTATATTAATGCTAGTGGTAGAGGTGCTGGTGGTACTGGTAGTATGGTAAGGGGTCCCAACGTGTATGTGCTTTGGTGGAGAGCTTTGTGTATCTTGGAAGAACACTTAGTAGAGATGGTACCCTTGATGTTGAAATAGATCACAGGATTCCGAAAGCAAATCTTGCCTTCGAGAAGCTTGAGCAGCAAGTCTGGTCAAATCAGGGTATCATGAAAAGCACAGAGCTCTCTATGTATGAGGCCCGTGATCTTACAGCCCTGCTATATGGATGTGAAACTTGGACAATTTACAGGCATCATATCAGGTAGTTCGAAAGATTTCATCAGCATTGTATACGATGCATCCTGGACATCAAATGGACCCCTTACACACCTGATGCTGTGGTACTTGAGAAAGCGTGTAGCACCAGTATTGAGAAGAGGATTATTATGAACCAGATGGGTTGGGCTGGTCATGTGGTCATGATGGAAGCTGGAAGGCTGCCTAAACAGTTATTTTATGGGGAGCTGACCAGACGAAAAAGGCCACAGCATAAACCAAAGAGGCAGTTTAAAGATGTCATAAAAGACAATCTTAAAGCCCTGAAGATTGATATGGAGAACTGGGAGAGACTGGCTGAAGGCATAGATCATGGAGATCATGGAGAAAGATCATCAAATATGGATGTGATGTCTTTGAGAAAAAGTGAGTGGAGCATGCTGTTTTGCAGTGTTCACTTCATAAGCGAGATTCAAGTGCAATGTCTGCAAAAATTCAGCAGGAATTGTGGCCGATTTCTTCTAACATGAGCTAGTTTAGTTAACCAACTGAAATCACGCGAGCTGGGAAGAAATTGAGCAAACTGTGAGATGGTTCTACCACCACACACTCCATGGTGCATTTGCAATGAGTGTGGCTTAATTTGCAGGTCAGCGGGTGAACTGACCAGACAAGGTAAATGCATGAAAACACACCCCAGCCAGTATTGCCAGGAGACAGACAGTTCAAGTGTCACGTCTGTGAACAGACCTGCAAGACAAAAGCAGGTCTGTAAAGTCACCTTCGTGCACATGATCGAACAGTGTTCAATGAAGAGATGGCACTCTTCTGACAAGAAGTAGTAATCAACATATATATACATTTTTTCATTTTACGTCCGCTTTTCCCTGCTTGCAAGGGTGGGACGGGAACTGATTCTGGCTTGATTTCTACGGCTGGATGCCCTTCCTAACACCAACCTCATTTACAGTGAGTGCTGGGTGCTTTTTTTGCCGTGGCACCTACACGACCACTTTGCAGTGGAATGATAGGGACCCCAGTCCCTATCATCTCATTTCTACAGCTGAGTAAACTGGAGCAATGTGAAATAAAGTGTCTTGCTCAAGTACACAACACATCACCCGGTCTGAGAACTGAACTCACAACCTTTCGATTGCAAGGCCAATGCTCTAACCACTAAGCCATGTGCCTCCAATATATATATATATATATATTTACATAAACAACACAATATAATTTTTCCATGACCAAAGGTTTCAGGAAACTAGATGGATTGTCTAGTTTCTTGTTTATTATGTCATTAAATAGCTCTGTATTATATATAGAGCACTCTTCTTTCCTTTACCTTTTCTACGGAAATACTTAACACACACACACACACACACACACACATATATATGTACGGGTGTGTGTGTATGAGTTATAGGATGATACTTGTTAATGTCATAGGAATCTAAGCAAGAAGACGTGTGTGTGTGTGTACATTCCCGAATGGTGCCAGGGGGTAACCGCAGTTTAAAAAAATAGGTACTCAATACACTCAAAACGTTGGTTATATATATATATATATATATAAAAAAGATGAAATCGAAAATGCAACTGGAGTCTAATTTAAAAAAAAAATATATATATATATGGAGGTACATAGCTTAGTGGTTAGAGCATTGGCCTTGCAATCGAAAGGTTGTGAGATCAATTCTCAGACCGGGTGATGTGTTGTTTCCTTGAGCAAGATACTATATTTCACATTGCTCCAGTTTACTCAGCTGTAGAAATGAGATGATAGGGGCTGGTGTCCCTATCATTCCACTGCAAAGTGGTCGTGGAGGTGCCACGGCAAAAAAGCACCCAGCACTCACTGTAAGGAAGGGCATCCAGCTGTAGAAATAAAGCCAGAATCAGTTCCCGTCCCACCCTTGCAAGCAGGGAAAAGCAGACGTTAAATGAAATGATTGAAATGAATGATGATTTATTTGGTTCCTTTACCGGTTTCGCAGTTCTTCTGCTTTTCAAAAGTAGAGTTTAGATGGAGGGTCTGCAAGCAGGGAAAAGCGGACGTAAAATGATGATGATGATATATATAAATGACTTCTACAAGACTAAAAATGTTTCCTTCGTATGCAATCATCAGGAATGTTCTGATGATTCCATACGAATGAAACAGTTCTAGTCTTGTAGAAGTATTTTCTCTCTTCCTCTCACATATCTAATCTATCTATATATATATATATATATATATATATATACATGCATACACAGACAGACACACACATATATAGACAGGTATAGCTGGAAGCTTTGAAAGGTATGCTATATCCAGAGGCAATAATTAGAGAGGTGGAGGTGTAGAGTTAAAAATGAGATATCTCTACAAGAACATTATCATCATTAGCAGGAATGACAGCAGACAGAGTCTTAGAGGATGGAGAGAAAGATGTAGGGATGAGGGAGGGATGAATAAGAAATGGTGAAGCTAAGGATAGAGAGAACGTGAAAAGTGTGTCGGATGAGAAGACATGCATTACATCATCGTAAACACGTTTATGTGTGTAGCAACATATATATATGTGTGTGTATGTGTTTATATGGACTATATCAAGTGTTTAACTAATATATATATAGAGTGTCCTAAAAATGTATACACACTTCAGAAGTCTAATAAATATTGTCTGTACAGGTAATCAAAATGTGTATACATTTCTTTAGGACAGCCTCTATGTATGTGTGTGTGTGTATACGTAAAATCCTTACTTTCTCAGGTTCTTTGATCTATCTATCTTGATATTAAATGTATGCTTGTTCTTATATATTTCTAATTTTAGAGAGAGAGAGAGAGAGAGAGAGAGAACCATATATCCAGAGAAGACACAATCTACACATTTGTGTGTGTATATATATATATATATGTATATATATAGTATTTTGCATGTATGTATATATATATAAACGGTGATGATTTATATACAGTATCTTTGTATTTCCACTTCTATGTATGAAGCCTACCAATAGTGTATGTGTGTCTGTATATATATATATACACACACACTATATATATACCGACACCACCCACTACACCACCCATACTCTGTACTTTCAATACAACTGTTATACTTATGTTTAAAATATGACCATCATGTGGTAGTAAGTGTGTCTATGTCCAAATATTCATGTGTGTGTTCATGTGTGTGTGTGTGTGTGTGTGTAAACGTCAATGTACACGTGTATATTCGTGTGTGTGTGTATATGTCCGAACATTCATGCGTGTGTGTATGTGTGTGTGTCAGAATATCCATGTGTGTATGATGATATGTGTGTGTGTGTGTGTGTGTAAGCGTCAATGTACACGAGTATATTCGTGTGTGTGTCCGAATATTCATATGATGTGCCTATGTGCTTGTATGTATGTCCGAATATTCGTGTGTGTGTGTGTGTGTCAGAATATCCATGTGTGTGTGTGTCAAAATATCCATGTGTGTGTATGATATGTGTGTGTGTGTGTAAGCGTCAATGTACACATGAGTATATTCGTGTGTGTGTGTGTGTGTGTGTGTGTGTAAGTGTCGATGTACACATGAGTATATTCGTGTGAGTGTATGTGTGTGTATGTCCGAATACTCATGCGCGTGTGTCTAAGTGTTTGTGCGTATGTCTGAATATTCAGGTTTGTGTGAGTGTGTTCATGCATCTGTGTGTATGCGTGACTGTGTGTGTGAGTGCTTGTGTGTATGAAAGGACGGATGTACACTAGAATGTATTGATGTGTGTGTGTGTGTGTGTGTGTATTAGCATGTATGTTTGTGTGTTAGTATATGTGTGTGTTTGAAATCGCAAATGTGCTCTGGAGTGTATTCATATATGTGTGTGTATGTCTGTATATTCGCATGTGTGTTTATGTCAGTATGTGTGTATGTAAGCGCAGATGTGCGTGTCCGTCCGTACACGTACGAGTGTGTATGTGTGCACGTGAATGTGTCGGTATGGACACTACATGCATATCACATCCAGTGTATGGTCTTACGTAAGTATGGTACATCTGGGATTAAAGCATCTTTTTTTAAGGGCAATAGTATGAGATAGAAGGGAGTTAAACCATCCTCTACATGCATCGATATACAAACACTATATATTCATATATACCACACACACAATATATATATATATATATATATATATATATATATTCATATATACCACACACACAATATATATATATTCATATATACGCACACACACATATATATATATATACTCAATGTATACATATATATACTTATATAATAACACTGTATTGCATTCATAATGTATAGATATATACTTGCATAGTACACACACATACTCATATAAACATATACACACTCAATGTAAACACACTCACAATGCATGCAAATTCTATATAAATATATATTGTGTGTGTGTGTGTGTGTGTGTGTGTGTGTGTGTGTGTGTGTGTGTGTGTGTGTGTGTGTGTGTGTGTGTGTGCGTGTGAATAAAAAAAATAACAATGCAGGTTAACGTAAAAAAGCCTTAAACTAAACAGACGATAAACGAGACGAGACACACCTCCATAACAAACATCCACAAGCTATCGAAACAGTCGTAATGTAGTCACTCTAGATGCTAGTAATAACAGTCAAATTCCTCACTAAATTAACACCATAACGTTTTAAATAAAGAAGGAAGCATAGAACAATACTGTGTGTGTGTGTGTGTGTGTGTGTGTGTACATACACACACTACTTCCTCATAGTATTTTTGTATCTGTTTTTGTCTTGTCATTTCTTGAACTATATATATATATATATATATATAACGAAGGAATTGTGGTAAGGAACCAGATGGACCATAACGCACCAGAGTACTCAATACTTAGGGTAGTAGAGTGGGTAATAGGAAAAAGTATGGCCCCCGACGGCAGAGCTCAAGCCGTTTCGACGGCTATTTCTGGACTGAAATAGTCCAGAAATAGCCGTCGAAACGGCTTGAGCTCTGCCGTCGGGGTCATACCTTTTCCTATATATATATATATATACTAAACCGTATGGTCACATCTGGAACGCCTTTGATCATAGGTATGCCAGTGCTAGGTGAGCGATGACTCGGGGCTAAACAAGAACAACAACAAGCACCATACTAATATTATCATATAGTACTACCAATGTGTGACAGAGCGGTGATTTTTCCCACTAGTCAGACACAGACACCACACATGGTCTAACCATTATTACAGGTGACAAGTCGGATGATATAAGATGACACGGGGGGGGGGGGGGGGGGGGGGGGGGGGGCTTGCTTCTTTTTTTTTTTTTACCCTCGAAATCTTCAGAGATTCGAATCCAGATACTGGAGCTTTCGCCTTAATTCTTTTTATTATTAAGTAGCCGAGTGATCCGAGTTCAAATCCCGCCGAGGTTAACTTTGCCTTTCATCCTTACGGGGTCAATAAAATAAAGTACCAGTAATGTACTGAGGTCGATTTTAATCGACTTTCCCCTACCCCAAAATTGCTGGCCTTGTGCCTAGCATAGTTACGTCCCTTTACGGTCCGAGTTCAAATCCCGTCGAGATTAACTTTGCCTTTCATCCTTATGGGGTCGATAAAATAAAGTACCAGTAATACACTGGGATAATTGCTGGCCCTGTGCCATAAAGTAGAAACAATTATTAAGTAGCCGAATGATCTGAGTTCAAATCCCGCCGAAGTTAACTTTGCCTTTCATCCTTACGGGGTCGATAAAATAAAGTACCAGTAATGTACTGAAGAATTGCTGGCCTTGTGCCACAAATAGAAACAATTAAGTAACAATTCCATGTAACATTGGTTCATGGCCAGAAATATGTGAGAAGAGGAAGTTGATTGTATCGACTTCTAAATTGATGGAAATAATGGTTTCTGATTTAGGCACAAGGCCAACAAATTTTTTTTGGGGGGTGGGTGGGGTCGATTAAATGATCCCCAGTGCATTACTGGTACTTTATTTTATCGACCCCATAAAGATGAAAATAATAAAGGTCTCGTCTCTGATTTAGGCACAAGGCCAACAATTTTGGAAGGAGAGAGGTTGAAGTCAATTAAATCGACCCAGTGCGTTGCTGGTACTTTATTTTCTCAACCCACATAAGGATGAATAACAAAAATATGATTCTTTCTTTTCGCTGGTCACAAGGCCAGTTTTTGTGGGAGGCGACCACAACAGATTGAATTTGGCTCTATTGTAATAGTACACATACGTACATACACACATATAAAACACACACACACACACACACACACACCATAGTTCTCGTTAATTTATTTAAACTATCATAACTCACAACTCACTACTTTGCTAGTCTCTTATCTATTAATTGTTAATAGTGTTAATTAGATATATATTTTAATATAATAATATTTATTTACCGACAAAATAACACTATAGAATAAGTGTTAACATAGTTGGTTGAGATACCAGCCGGAAATATGGTCAGAAATGTTATTACTATGCATAAGAATGCCTCAAATTTTGATGATTAAAAATAAATATTAGATTTTTAATCATATTGTTTAACCCTCTTCATACCAAACTGCCCCTGGTTCTATGATACAAAACAGCCCCTGGTTCTATGATACAAAACTGCCCCTGGTTCTATGATACCAAACCGCTCCTGGTTCTATAACAATCTGCTTATTTAAAAATATTTATCTAAAAATTTGATGATTTTTAAAAAAAATTATTTTTTTATAATTAAATAATGTTTAACCCTCTTGATACCAAACCACCCCTGGTTCTATGATACAAAACTGCTAATTTTAAAATGTTTATATTTATCTAAAATTTAAAAAAAAAAACTTCCATCATGATTTTTTGTAACAACCGTCGTTAAACTTCTTTCCAAACACCAGTTTGGTTTAGAGTATTTTCAAATTTATTTGATAATCAAAAGTGCAGTCTCTTTCATTAAAAATATAGAAATACGCTAAGGAAATTGTTTAATTAATATTTAACACTAATTTTCAACAGTTAATAAACAAAGGACAGGCGAAGTTCTAATTATGTTATAAAGAACGTAAGAACGAATTTTATAATCGAATAATGGTTTCGTTATTAGCCACACAGGGTTTACATTAAAAGAACAATAAAAACAGTACAGGATGGGTACAGTATGGGATAATAATAATTGTTTCTACTTTAGGCACAAGGCCAGCAAATACCCAGTGCATTACTGGTACTTTATTTTATCGACCCCGTAAGGATGAAAGGCAAAGTCAACCTCGGCGGGATTTGATAATAATAATTTCTTTGTTAGCCACACAGGGTTTACATTAAAAGGACAATAAAGACGACACTGTGGCAATAATAAATATATGATAGGACCCGTGTTGTATAGTAGTGCCTTATATACTATTGTTGGGGGTTTTCATCTTTCTCAACAGCCCCACAAATTACAACTGGTATTGGAATGTATTCCGAACCAAACCCAGAGAGATTACGACAGTGAAAGTCAAGTGAAAGTCAGCAGAAACCAACGAACCAGACCAAATTCTTCATTTGTTTTGACTTAAGTACAGACTGCAATCACACACATACACACACTCTTCGAAATAAATAATAAAAGATGTTTTATATGGTATAAATGAAAACTAGCGTATTACTGGTACATGAAACGTATTTGCTTTACTGCAGCTCTTGACCCCAGAGGGGAGGAAATTCAAAAGACTCCCCCGGTGACATTTGAAAACAAAATAATATCAAGAGACTAAAATAGATTTTAGTAAAGTATATGTACTTGTATGTGTGTGTATGTATGTAAGGGTATGTGTGTGTGAGTTGGTATGTGAGGGTATGAATGTGTGTGCATGTATGTGATGGTATAAATGTATGTGTGCACGTATGTATTTGTACGTGAGTGTATGTGTGTGTGTTTAGGATGCACTTTCATTCAACCGAGTAATCAGACCAATTTTCATGAAAGAAGAATGAAGAGAAAAGCTAGACTTCCCATGTAACCCCATACATATATCTGGTACTTAATTTATCGATGGGAGAAACAGAAAAAAAAAGAGGAATCTGTATCTATATATATATGAATGTAGAAAGGTTTGGGGGGGTTGAAAATTATAGATATAATATACACGCGCGCACACGAACGTTTTGATTTTGAAACACGAGGGAAAGTGGTCAATAGTAAAGCAGAATATTATTAATGTACTGGGTAATTGCTGGCCTTGTGCCAAAAGTAGAAACAATTATATTATATATATATATATATATATATATATATATATATATATATATATATTACCGAAACTACTCTAAATTTCACGGAAACTCCGAGAAACAACAGAGGATAATCCAATATATATATATATATATATATATATAATATATATACACATTTATGTAGGATCCGGAAATATATCGGAAGGCGACCACTAGTATATTCATATATATATATATATATATCCGTCTGTTGTTGACGGATAGGAGAAAAGAGTACTCAATACAGAAGTAGAGTTTAAATATTGAGTCGTTACACTGGCGAAACTCCTGAGTAACAAGACTCATTATTTTGCCTCAATAAAATGAATATATATATTTCTTTATTTATATATAGATAGAAATTATATATAGATAGATTTCTTTATTTATATATATATATAGAGAGAGAGAGAGATCTGTGTGTGTGTGTGTGTTTATATATATATATATATATGATTGAGAGTGTGTTTATATATACATATATATATATGATTGAGAGTGTGTTTAAGAGAGAGAGAGAAACTGAGAAAGCAACAGTGTGTAGAAATGTTATGTTTGTTGAAGAAATTCAATACAACCAAGTACTTGTCACTTGCGTTTTTTTACTTACTGGATATATTCAAGGCGGGGTACTCCCTCGTTCGTTCTGCTGCTATGCTGGTCAACATACGTTGTAGTGACGTCTGTTCCACACATGTTGGTATCGTTATTTGCTCGCCACTGTCCGAATATTCGTCCGAAGCATCGTTATTCGAGTCTTCTTCCACCCTCTCTTCCTCATCGTCAGCCATCTTTGCTGCACCGACCGCTCGCGAGGGGGCGCTGCCACCTATGGTTGCAGTGTGGGGGGTGGCGGTGTTAGAGCGAGAAGGGGTACCTGCTGCTGATGCTGTCGTCGCTGCTCTGTTCCTGTAAAAGGGGTGAATGTGTTGGCTATAGTATAAGTGCAACATGTGTAGAGTGTATGTGTATATATATATGAAAATGTTCAAGACCCCGACCGCAGAGCTCAAGCCGTTTCGACATATATGTGTGTGTATTATGTATTATTACGCACACACATATATATATATATATCCATAGTGCATGTATATATATATATATATATATATATATATATGGTGGTGACTTCCCATTTCACATATACGCAAACTAAACAAACCCCCTTTCTCTCATGCACATCCATATATGTATCCTGTGTATATATATATATATACACTCGTTGTTTTATTGTGTAATGGCTGAGTATTCCACGGACTCGTGTAACTCTTTACCTAGTTCTCAGGGAGATTCAGCATGACACAGTGTGTGACAAGGCTGACCCATTGAATTACAGGTACAGTCCATCTTGTATTATAGTGGCTGAACATTCTACAGACATGTGTACACTTTACGTAATTCTCAGGGAGATTCAGTATGACAGTCTGTGACAATGCTGACCGTTTGAATGTTTGAATTACATGTGCTGTCCATCTGACAGGCTTCCGCACAGTTTCCGTAAACCTAATTTACCACTCACAAGGACCAAAGCTTGGGTTCACCCGAGGGTGTGGTAAATGACCCTTGCCCAAGATGGCAAGCAGTGGGATCGAACGTGGGACCCTGTGATTGAGAAGCGAACTTCTGAACTATCTGCCTGGCAACACCATCGAAAGAGACGCTAAAAATAGCAGCCAAATCTACCTGCTATCTGGAAACACTGCTGTCGTACATCAAATGGAAGGGAATATTAGGCAGTGTAATCCTACTGGAGAGCCATATCTGGATTGCCTTTGGTCATGAGTCTGATCGTGGCTGAACTGAGTCTAAACAGGAGATACACACACACACACACACACATATATATATATATATATATATATATATATATATATATATATATATACATACACATATATACTCATGCACACACACACACACGTACAGATGATATTTATGCATAGATACAGACACACAAATACATACAGATGACACATAAATGCACACACATACAAGTGCAATCACTTGTATGCGCTTATAAGCGGCTGTTTTGCTGTCTGTGACACATACTGATAATTCATATATATTTTTACAGATGACCGAGCCTGATTATGTCACACACACACACACAGTTATTTCACGTATATTTTTACAAGTGGCTGTCATTCTTTCACACACACACACACATACACACAGATAATTCACATATATCCTCACAGGTGATTCTGTCTTTTACACACACACACATGTATTCCATATATATATTAACAGGTGACTGTCATTCTTTCACACACACACATACACACGAGTATTTCATATTGACCTGTCTAGCATACACACACACTTTCAGGTGAGGTTATCTCTTACACACACACACACATATATATCATATCATATATATAAATACCATATATATTGTGTGCGTTTGGGGTGTGGTAACCACTGTTAAAAAAGGTACTCAATACATTAGTAGAGTTTAGACATCTTTATTATACATATAGAAATTACTTCTACAGGACTAGGACTGTTTCGTTTGTTTGAAATCAATATATATATATATATATATAGATGAGATTCTACAGGACTAGAACTGTTTCATTCTTGAGAAATCATAAGGAATCTGATGATTTCTCAAGAATGAAACAGTTCTAGTCCTGTAGAATCTCATCTATATTAAATATTTATACTCTGCTATGTATTGAGTACCTTACTTACTTACTGTGGTTACCTCCGATTCAACCCGCAATAATTTACCTTATATATATATATATTATATATATATTATATTATATATATATATATATATATATATATATTATATATTATATATATATATATGTAGATAAATTTTCAATATAAGGAACCTGTTATTTGTTTTTATTAATTTATATATATAAATATATATATATATATATATATATATATATATGGCTTCTACAGGACTAGAACTGTTTCATTCGGGAGAAATCATCAGGAGGCCCTGATGATTTCCTCCGAATGAAACAGTTCTAATCCTGTAGAAGCCATTTCTATATTTAAATATTTATACTCTGCTATGTATTGAGTACCTTACTTACTGTGGTTACCCCCGATTGAACCCGGGATAAACTTATATATATATAAAGAAATTAATTTTCAAATATAAAAATTGGAAAGGTGTTTGTGTGCAGGTGACTCACAAAGACTGTCACTTTCTCCTTTACATATATACATGAACGCTGGTGACTCATTTGTACGCTAAATCGTCTCTATCCCTCTTTCTGTCACATACACAAGGTATTCCTCAAATGAATGCTCAGATCTCTCCCCACCCCTTGCTTTCCCTCAGTCTGTTTGTCTGTCTCTCCCTCTCACATAAGTGATTCCTCAAATGCACGCTCAGATCTCTTCCTTTCACTCACACACACACACTCACACACAATAGCTGGACCTGTGTGACAAGAGTGACCTCCCTTTAAATTGCTAATACAAGCCAACAGGTATATTATTGTGTATGTAGCTGAGACCCTTTTTTTTCTTTATCAACTTTGAAAGGGTTAAAGGCAAAGTTGACCTCGGCGGGATTTGAACACTGAACACAGAGAATCGGAACGAATACCACCAAGCAATCTACCCACGGTTCTAACAACTGTGCCACCTTACCATCTATATTGAACCACATGGTATGGTCTTGTAACCCCCGAGGAAGATGCCCCTTCCCCCGGCCAACGGGGCCCTGTATAAGCACAATGGTAAATCCAACACTAACAGCAACAACAACACCAAATAAACAGTACACAAGGGCAGTGGAAGCATTTCTGAATTGAGTGGGGCATGGGGGGGGGGGGGGAAATTTGGTCAATTTAGTAGTCGTGATTAGTTATATATATTTAAGTATTCACTATTGTATAAAAAAGAAATATAATAATACAATGCTTACAGAACGAAAGCACAAACAAATATAATATAAAAGAAAGGGAAAGAGAAAACAAAACAAACAAAGAAAAAAAAGGAATGAAAAAACACAAGCGGTTAGCACATACATCTGGGACCACATGCAACAAAAGGCAGGCCAAAGGGGTGAACAAACGAGCCGCTACCAGGGTAAAAGATTGTGAGGACCACTGGGAAACCTCTCTAATAATTTTTGAGGCAAGCCAGCACACTCGCGGCGTTACCTCGGGTGATGGCGAGGCTGAGGTGCTGGAACAACCAAGCACCCTTACGAGCTTCACCAGTTACCTCTGTTAGGCGAGCCGCCAGTGAAGATAGAAATCTCGCAATCGGTAGCCCAACTCCCCAAAACATCTCGAACGAACACCACAGGCTGGAAAATGTAGGTGACCGACAGTAGCTGTTATTATCAAATATCAACCAAGATATAATAAAAAAAACAAAAAACTTCGATATGCGATAAATATAACATGTACATAAACTGTGGCGTATATACAAACAGATATGTGTTTTTGTAGTTTGGGGTGAAACTCACCTTTAAGACAACTCTTCTCTCACTGAGGCGATCTCGCAACCTTTTAAAGAATATTCCTCAATATTAAAATATACTCTAGGACTCTATTCCTTCTAAAAAAATTATTTGTTGTTTCTCTGACTATCGATCTTCTCCATTTATTCAACACTGCTCGATGAAATATTGAATAAAAATTAAATTTAAAAAAAAACTTGTTTTTTTGTTCTCGCTTTTTGTTTCATCCCCACCCCCTTCATTCTCTCTCGCCTCACACTCTAAATATTTATTTATAACAAATGTTAGTTTATAAAAAAAAATCTTTCTCCTCCTTGTTTACATACACACACATACACATATGTGTATACATTTGTTCGTATGTATATACATATGTATACATATATATGTGTGTGTGTGTGAGTGTATATATGTGTATGTGTGTATATATATAAACACACATGCATTACATGCATGTGCGTGTGTTTATATATATATATATATATATATATATATAAACAATACCAGCTGACTTAAGTAACTTTGTTCCTTGTTTTGATAACCTGAATAACCGATTGATAATAATAATAACAAGCTACCACTTTACAGTGTATATATAATCTGTATACAATTTGTATATAATGTATATATATAATGTAAATATACTAAAGTCCTTCTTTTTCACATTGGTAGTTTTCATTACTAGTGGGACCTGGTCTCTTTCTTTCTTTCTTTCTTTCTGTCTGTCTGTCTTTCTTTTCTTTTTTTTTCTCTACTTCTCTATTTATTTATTTATTCATTTATTTATTTTGCTGACAATCAATTCATTGTTTACCGAAAAAGTTTCCTCATATATACTCAATTCCATTACAATGGACATTATATATATATATCTATTATATATATAATGGACATTATATATATATATATATTATATATATAATGGACATTAT
>OZ024761.1:19549212-19551958 GCA_964016885.1 Eledone cirrhosa
TGTCAGGTGCGATTGAAGTGAGTTAATTTCACGGGTATTTGACAGTTGGTCATGTAGCCGTGATCGTCTAGTGGTTAGGACCCCACGTTGTGGCCGTGGTAACCCAGGTTCGAATCCTGGTCACGGCAGACCAACTTTGCTTTTTGTTTTTTTTATTCTTCATTGTTTAACGTCTATTTTCCATGCTAGGATGTGTGAGACGGGTTGTCTCGTTTGAGACAAGTCGTGTTAGGTGTGACACTGCTTGGTTTGGTTTATACGGCTGGATCCCCTTTCTAACGCCAACCAACCTCATTTAGAGTGTAGACTGGGTGCTTTTTGTGGTGACATCTACACGACCACTTTATAATGTGGACTGGGTTCTTTTTGTGGTGACACCAACACTACCACTTTTCAGTATGGACTAGGGACTTTGGTAGGGGAGGTGTGTGGGATTTGGGTAGATAGGTATAGGGTGTGTGTGAGGAGCAGAGTGTTACAACATGCATGGGGTAGACTGGGTGCTTTTTGTGGTGACATCTACACGATCACTTTACAGTGTGGACTGGGTGCTTCTTATCGTGACACCAAAACTACAACTTTACAGTGTGGACTGGGTGCTTTTACTCATGACACGCACGCGACCACTTTACAGTGTGGACTGGGTACTTTTTATGGTGACACCTACACAACCACTTTACAATATGGACTGGGTTCTTTTTGTCGTGACATCAAAACAATCACTTTATAGTGTGGACTGGGTTCTTTTTGTCATGACACCAACACTACCACTTTACAGTGTGTACTGGGCTCTTTGGTAGGGAAGATGTGTGGGATTTGGGGTGATAAGTACAGGGGCGTGTGTGAGGAGCAGAGTGTTACGACATGGATGGGGTGGTAGGAAGTGGAAGTTGTATGGAAGGGGGGGATAGAGGTGAAGCTGGTGTATGTATACTTCAGCCTGTAGTACCATCAATTCCTTGGCGAGAAGGAGAAGCTGGTGTATACTAGATGTATACTTCAGCCTGTAGTACCATCAATTCCTTGGCGAGAAGGAGAAGCTGGTGTATACTAGATGTATACTTCAGCCTGTAGTACCATCAATTCCTTGGCGAGAAGGAGAAGCTGGTGTATACTAGATGTATACTTCAGCCTGTAGTACCATCAATTCCTTGGCGAGAAGGAGAAGGGATAACGACTAATGCCGTATAAAGAACAATGGTTGTCTTGTGAGGCCTGTTTGAAGTGAACTATTTTCAAGTCTATTCGGCAGTTGGTTATATAGCCGTGATCGTCTAGTGGTTAGGACCCCACGTTGTGGCCGTGGTAACCCAGGTTCGAATCCTGGTCACGGCAGTCCAACATCTCCTTTTGTTCTTATTCTTTTAAAGTTTGCTTTAGTTATGCCATGTTCTATGAAACAAGTAGTTGTCCTCCAGTGGGAGTTGTGGGTACGCCATATTGATATGCGCGTTCCTAGGTCATGTTTTACACCTGACGGAACCCAACTCCCATCCAGGCTTTCTTCGTCATCTTCTTCGCTCACATGTCCCTGAGAGGTTTGTGAGGACACAGTCCTCAAGCACTCTGTCGATCGGGTAGCTGTCAAAAGCAACCGTCTCCTATTGATCCGGCTGGACTCTCGATGACTGTATCATCAACATCATCATCATCATCATCATCATCATCATCATCATCAACATCATCATCATCATCATCATCATCATCATCATCATCATCATCATCATCATCATCATTATCATCACCATCATCATCAGCATCGTTTAACGTCTATTTTTCATGCTAGAATGGGTTAGACGAGTTGTCGCATTTGAGACAAGTCGGGTCAGATGACCGTGTCTTAGTTCATACAGAACTGTTTCTGGTTTGGTTTCTATGGCTGGATCGCCTTCCTAACGCCAACCTCATTTACAGTGTGGACTGGGTGCTTTTGTCGTGACACCTACACGACCACTTTATAATGTGAACTGGGTTCTTTTTGTGATGACACCAATACTACCACTTTGCAGTATGGACTGGGGACTTTGGTAGGGGAGGTGTGTTGGATTTGGGTAGATAGGTATAGGGGTGTGTGTGTGAGGAGCAGAGTGTTACAACATGGATGAGGTGGAAGGGGGATGGCGGTGAAGGTGGTGTATACTAGATGTATACTTCAGCTTGTACCATCAATTCCTTGGCGAGAAGGAGAGGGATAGCGACTAATGTTTATGATGAACAATGGTTGTCTTGTGAAGCCCGATTGAAGTGAGTTATTTTCAAATCTAGTTGACAGTTGGCTATATAGCCGTGATCGTCTAGTGGTTAGGACCCCACGTTGTGGCCGTGGTAACCCAGGTTCGAATCCTGGTCACGGCACGCCAACTTCGCTTTTTTTTTTAAATTTATTTTTTTATTTTTGAAGTTCTGTCGTCATGTTCGAGGAAACATGGGATAGTCGTGGGGGCAGAGGTCTCAAACACTCCTTCCAGTAGGTCCTGTCAGAAGCAACCGTCTCTAATTAGTCTGGCTGGATCCCCAAGCGAGACCAGCCGAGCTCATGTATGTTATCTATCCATCTTGCTTGGGGTCTACCACTCGGTCTCCTGTAGTCTAAAACTTTAAAGTCTAAAATTTGTCTCAAACCCAGAGGCCTCAATTCGGCGAAGTAGCTAGCGGCTCTACCTGGAACAACGTTGATTGCTAAGCTACACACTCTATTATTATTGTTCTGAGTTCAAATCCCCCCGAGGTTAACTTTGCCTTTCAT
>OZ024761.1:19552158-19567158 GCA_964016885.1 Eledone cirrhosa
AAAACATTAACAAACGGAGCTAACTACTAAAGATATACACGATAATGAAAGTATTCCCCCCAATTCGTTTCTAAGTAATCACAAATAAACCAGAGTTTAAAATAAGAAAAAATCAAAAAAACAATTCATTATATTTTTTTAATTTTATGAACATGGCCGCAATTTAAACATTAGAAAAACTATTTCTGTAGATAATTCCATAAAAAAAAAGACATTACTTTATAAAGAACGTAATCACAGTATGTGAGAGATATATGTGAGAGATACAAAACTCGAATGTGAAGAGGCAGGCATTATAAACTGTAGTTCACCCTTCTTATATATTTATATATATATATATATATATATATACCTAGTTGTCTTACAATGACTATATTACCATCAATTCCTTGGTAATGGGGTTAGAGAGAGAGAGGGGCGACTTATGCAGTGTGAACAACAACAACAACAACAACAGCAACAACAACGACAGCAGAAGCAACAGCTCCTACAACAACGATATATTACACCGAACGGTTTGTCTTGTCAGCTGCGATTGAAGTTAGCTAATTTCATCGGCTTTCGGCAGTTGATTATATGGCCGTGATCGTCTAGTGGTTAGGACCCCACGTTGTGGCCGTGGTAACCCAGGTTCGAATCCTGGTCACGGCATTCCAACTGAAGTTTTTTTTAAAATCTTTTTGTAGCTTTTTTTACGACCTCCAAATTTCAAAACATTTTCGAGAAGCTTGTTTATTTTTTTTTAAAATCATTTTTCTTGTTATTTTATAGCTTTTACTCATTGGGTTGCGGCCATGCTGGAGCACCACATAACACTAAGTAATATATATACAAGTTATATATTTCTAATTATCGAATCAGAAAACTGCACATTTCCAACACTTTTATATATTTATATATGTACTTTTGTATACATATATATGTGTATGTGTGTGTGTGTGTGTGTGCGTGTGTGTGTGTGCCGTTCCGACAACTAGATCCGATTCGGATCTAGCTGTCGAAACGGCCGGAGCTCAGCCGTCGGGGTCCTGAATCTTTCCATATTACCCACTCTGCTACCCCAAGTGTCGAGTACTCTGGCGGATTATGGTCCACCGGTATTTTACCACACCCTTTCTGATATATATATATATATATGTATGTATATATATATATATATGTATATATATATATATATATACATATATATATACACACATATATATATATTACTTCAAAATATTAATAAATATAGACATTCATGTGATCAAATATATTTTATTATACATATATTATATATATTATACAGAGATACTGAGCTATTTCAACAGTACGTCCTCATCAGATAAAATAAGTTGATGGTTGACATACCTTGACTATGTTGATGGTTATAATTTAGTCATGGCAGTCATTTATATATATATATATTTATATATATATATATATATATATTTTTATATATATATATATATATATATATATATATAAATAATGTGTGTGGTAAACATATATATATACACGTACAATTTTTGAAATTTAAAAAAAAGAATAAAAAGCAAAGCTGGCCTGCCGTGACCAGGATTCGAACCTGGGTTACCACGGCCACAACGTGGGGTCCTAACCACTAGACGATCACGGCTACATGACCAACTGTTAAGCAGATATCAAATTAACTCACTTCTATCGCATCTGATAACATACAGACTCACGCACACACACACACACACACACACACACACACACACACACACACATACACACACACACACACACACATATAGTATAAACAAAGTTTCATACACTTATCATGTATGTGCGACCTTTGATTATGATGATGATGAGGATGATTATATATATTACATATATCTGAGAAAATGAGTACTCAATACCAAAGTAGAGTTTAAATACTCACTACGGAAATTGAGTAGAGTTACTTTAGTCTGGAGTTTTAACTGTGGACTTATGACATCATCAGATAAGACAGTCTTGTCTGATGATCAGTGAGGACTGTGTTCTCACATGGAGAAAGGATAGGGTCCACCAGGTTTTTAAAATATCCAAGACCCACAGCAGCACCCCTTATGTATGTATATATGTACCCCAAGGTGATAGGTATTGAAACAAATGTAATATGAAAATAAAGTTTGTACATATGCTCCAAAACTGACTTCAACTCTTTTAAATATATATATATATATATATTGTCACATCACCAGTCTGAGGAGTAGATTGATACTGGAGTCAGGTCCATAACTCCTATGGGTCACCTTGAGCCAATCTTCTGTGAAACATGTGTAACAGGTCGATACGCAATAAATATTCTTCATATGTAAACAAAACTTCCTCGTTTTTTTCTTTTATATATATATATATATATATATATATATATATATATATATATATATATATATATTTATTAAAATAACAGATTAAAGTTTAAGCAAAGAATCGCTGCTTTCACCCTTAACGGGATCTTCTGAAACTAACAAAGTCAATCTGTAAACGGTTCTTATATATTTGATATATATTTATCCTTATCGAGCCCTCTTTGGATTTTAGTCTTCAAATTTATTATTATTACTATATATATATATATATATATATATATATATATATATATATATATATATATATATATATATATATATATATATATATTAAAATACAAATATTAATAAAATAGATGTTCTTTTGATCAATTAAATTTTATTATACATGTACCTCTGAAATATGTATAATAAAATTTAATTGATCAAAAGAACATAAATTTTAATATACTGTTGTACCTCTGAAATATGTATAATAAAATTTAATTGATCAAAAGAACATAAATTTTAATATACTGTTGTACCTCTGAAATATGTATAATAAAATTTAATTGATCAAAAGAACATAAATTTTAATATACTGTTGTACTTCTGAAATATGTATAATAAAATTTAATTGATCAAAAGAACATCTATTTTATTAATATTTGTATTTTAATATTAATAACTCTGGAAAATTATTTTACTGTAGAGTGCTTCCAATCTACTGTAAAACTCATTCTTTGATGTACTCATTGAATCTTGTTTAACTCTTTATAACGGCGATGAATTAGTTTTGCGAGGTTTTTTATATGAAATCGTGTGTCGAAACAAATATTGTTATAGCTGGGGAGGGTCATATTTGTGCAATATTGCCAGAATTAATAACAGAACACACTCACTGTTTGGTTGGTTTTCGCTTTTCGCTTCTGTGTCTTTTATATCGGTAACAATTTACTCGGTCCTCAATGTTGCCATTGACTGACCGACGGTCAAAAATAATACAGATACAATATGGACACAAACACATATATATAGTTTATCATAAATCTTTCGTTGCACATCTGCAACATCGTCAGTGGTGCTATTATTTCCTCCCGTTGTATTGTATGTCTACGCCATTTTTATTCAGTCTGTCTATATATTTATTTATTTATTTGCTTGTTTGTTTATTTTATTTTGTCTTCTTTGCGCATGTGTTTGCGTGTGTGTATAGTGTTTTGTTTGATGTGTGATGTGTGTTCATGATTGGGTGACTAGTGTGTGTTTATGTGCTTGTGTATGTATTTATTTATTTATTTATGAGTGTGTTCTGTTATTAATTCTGGCAATATTGCACAAATATGACCCTCCCCAGGTATAACAATATATATATATATTAAATCTCTCCCAAGGTAACTCTCTCTTGTGTTGTTATTTTTATTTTTATCCTTTATACTCTTCCCTTCATTCTACACATCTCACACATGTTATACACACCACGCATCTCAACATACACCCACTTACATCTCTCTCTCTCCACCACCGGACCTTGTTACCCGGAGATTTACCCATTTGCATTGTCGAGGCTTCCAAACGACTTAAAGATATTTACTTATTGTTCCACAATGCTTCAAGCAAACTTCAATACTCTCATATATATATATATATATACAGGGAGTGTAACTTGGAGTTACTGTAGGTTCACCCGGGTGAGCACTCGATGTTTAGGTTCACTTCAGTGTCGAGGTGTAGAGTTAGACAGAGTGTATTATAGTGAAATAAAATAACAAGGACGATTGGTTACTCCTTCATTACGTTTATTGGTTGGTGACACGCGTTTCGCCACTGATCAGCTCAAGGTTTGATCTGTATCTATCTATAATCCGTGGCTCATCAGATCCCTTATAATGGTAATGGAAAAAAGAAACATACAAACATACATACATTCAGACAGATATGTTTCTTTATTAACCACAGGGGCACAAAAGAAGGGGACAAATACAAAGGGGGAAGTTTACATACAATAAAAACGTGTAAAATATTATCACAAATGCAATTTAAAAATTAGTCGATTTTCCCCAATAGGGGGAGACAGTTCATATGGGTAACACATACCCCCGAAGAAATGTGCAACCCTCATCTGCAGGAGTACGATCAGGCAGATAGATATATATAGACAGACAGTCAGAAGAACAGGTTTAAAACAATACCAACAACACTAACAACAACAGACATGCACATAAGATGCATTATGCAGCCGTTGTCTTTTATCTTGCATGGATCAATAAAAATCATGTAAATTGCAGCAAGAATTTTTCTTTAAGTTGCAACTTTCTGCACACACAGACACATACGCATGCACATACACAGTCACACATACACATATATACATACACATACCCATATATACATACACATACACAGACTCACACACACACACACATATACACATACACATATATACATACACATACACAGACTCACACACTCACACATATACACATACACATACACATATATACATACACAGACTCACACACACACATATACACATACACATACACATATATACATACACATACACAGACTCACACACACACACATATACACATACACATACACATATATACATACACATACACAGACTCACACACACACACATATACACATACATACACATACACAGACTCACACACACACACATATACACATACACATATATACATACACATACACAGACTCACACACACACACACACACATATACACATACACATATATACATACACATACACAGACTCACACACACACACGCACACACATAGATACATAAACACACAGACACATACACATATAGACACACACATACATATACACCTGCACACACACACACCTGTTCAGATGCAAGTGACAGTACTTAGTAAAAGAGCATTAGTTAACATGCAAATGTCGACAGGTGTGTGTATGTGTGGTGGTGGTGGGGAGGGGGAGATTTCTGTGTGTCTGTAAGCCTATTTGTGTGTGTGCATGTGTTAGGGTGTGTGTGTGTGGTGGTGGTGGGGAGGGGGAGATTTCTGTGTGTCTGTAAGCCTATTTGTGTGTGTGCATGTGTTAGTGTGTGTGTGTGTGTGTGGTGGTGGCGAGGGGGAGATTTCTGTGTGTCTGTAAGCCTATTTGTGTGTGTGCATGTGTTAGTGTGTGTGTGTGTGTGTGTGTGTGTGTGTGTGTGTGTGTGTGTGCAAGAGTATATATATGTGTAGGTATGAGAGCATGTATGCCTGTATGGGTATGTAAGCATGTGTATGTGTGTAAGCATATCTGTGACAGGGCCATAACTCTATGCATAACTCTATGGTTCTGATGTTCTCCCGATAATGCCACATCACTGCCCTTAATGATTTCTGATTTAGGCACAAGGCCAACAATTTTGGGGGAGGGGGGGGAGTTAATTAAATCAACCCCAGTGCATTACTGGTACTTTATTTAATCGACCTCTAACAAAAATACCCGCACCCCATCCACACCACCCCTTCCAATGTAAAGTTATGTTGGTACCACAGCATCCAGTCCGAAACAAATGAGGGCGTGTAGGTGTCACGACAAAAAAAAACACACAGTCCACACTGTAAACGTGGTTGGTGTTAGGAAGGGCATCCAGCCGTAGAAAACCTGCCAGACAGTCCACGCTGTAATGTGGCCATGTAGGTAACACGGTAAAAACCTCCCAGCCCCACACTGTAAACGTGGTTGGTGTTAGGAAGGGCATCCAGCTGTAGAAAACCCGCTAGACAGTCCTATGCGAGTAAGACAACCAATCTTGCCTCAAGTGGGAAAATTCCCGTCCAAACCCATGCTAGCGTGGAAGATGGACGTTAAACGATGATGATGATGATGATGATGATGATGATGACCCTGTAAGGATGAAAGTCAAAGCTAACCTTGTCAGGATTTGAACTCAGAACCTAGTGAGCTGGAAAGAGGCAGTAGAAATACTTGCTAAGTATTTCAATATATTTATTTTTATAATGTAATCAAATATATGTTGTACTCTGTACTACGTAAGATATTAAATTAAATCTGTATCAGTGGAGTGACCTGGTTTTTTTATTTTAACAACATTATAAATTCCTCGATTACCCTACCACTATCATACCATTACCACACCACCACCCCATCTCTACACCTACCACTATCATACCATTACCCCCACCACAATCTCCACACCACTACCACACCACGACCCCCCCCCCCACTACTACCCCACCGCCACCACCCCATCTCTACACCTACCACTATCATACCATTACCCCCACCACAATCTCCACACCACTACCACACCACTACCACACCACGACCCCCCCACTACTACTCCACCGCCACCCCCCATCACTACACCTACCATTACCACACCACTACCACACCACGACCCCCCACTACTACCCCACCGCCACCCCCATCGCTACACCTACCACTACCACACCACGACCGCCACTACTACTCCACCGCCACCCCCATCGCTACACCTACCACTACCACACACCGTTACCCCACCACCACCATACCGCTACCACACCAAGAGCCCCACTACTACCCCACCGCCACCCCCATCGCTACGCCTACCACTACCACACCATTACCCCACCACTACCACACTACTACCACACCACGACTCCACCACCACTGCCACACTACTACCACACCACGACCACACCACGACCCCACCACCACTACCACACTACTACCACACCACGACCACACCACGACCCCACCACCACTACCACACTACTACCACACCACGACCACACCACGACCCCACCACCACTACCCCACCACCACCACCACCACCACCACCCCATCTCTACTCCTACCACCACATCTGCCATGACTCCAGCTTATCACTAAATTTTCATTCTAACAACATAAACTTCCCACAACTCCCATCACAACCTCCACCACTACCGCACTATTACCTCACCTCACACCACCATCCCGTCATTACCCCACTCACCACTACTCCACCACAAGCCCTACCACACCATGGCTAGAGCTGTGAAATCTTGTATGCATTAATTTCAACTTATCTTAATAATAACTGCATTGTTTCTTTCCAAGGACTGTATTGAAAAATAAACCTCATTTGGTCATTCCATGAGAGTATCTTGGTCAGCCTATTTCGACTTAATGATAACTGCATTGTTTCTTTCCAGGCACTATGCTGAAAAATAAACCTCATTTGGTCATTCCATGAGAGTAACTTGGTCAGCATATGAACTTTTCAGCTGACCCTTGTATATATTATATTGCTTAAAATAGTTAATTATATATATATATATATATATATATATATATATATATATATATATATATATATATATATATATATATGTAGGAGGTGAGTTTTATTGTAGCACAATAAAGCAATGCAAATATCGGATAACTACCACTCTACAGTTTGTAGGACTGGATTATAAATAATATAAGATCAAAATATGGTTAAAAGAGTTCCAACTATTTTATTACATGGTTATTCAAGAATGGTGATTTAATATATATATATATATATATATAAATTACATGAATCAAAGTTCTGTTCAAATCATTTATTCGCTTTAGGGTTTAAAATATATATAACTATAAAAGGTTTTAGTATATACATAACCATAAATAGTATCCTTAATACTGTATATATATATATATATATATATATATATATATATATATATATATATATATATATATATTAGAAAGTGAGGTTATTTTTACAAATTGAAAAATAACCGAGGTGTCCTATACGAGTGAAAGTATAAAGAAAAAGAGATGAAATCGAAAATGCAACTGGAGTCTTATTTTTAAAAAAAATATATATATTTATTTGGTTCCTTTATATATATTAAATCACCATTCTTGAATAACCATGTAACAGAAATATATATATTGCAATAAGCAATTATGGTGAGTTAATCCTTCCTTAACTACCATTATTTGATAACTGAATACTCACTCAGTGTCTCCTATCTGGGATAAACTACTGACATGAAGTGATTTGGATCACTCAGACCAGGAAGTGATTTGGATCACTATCACCAGGAAGTTACTACATAACAACTAAGATAAACAACACTCTTGTATATATGTGTATATATATATATATATATTTATATATAAATATAGAATATGCTTCGATCATTCCCGGTGGGAGCTGTTTATCATCATCATCATCATCATCATCAGGTTTAGCGTCCGTGTTCCACGCTTGCATGGGTTTGGACGGGGGTTTTCCCACTTGAGGCAAGAGTGGTTGTCTTGCTCGCATAGGACTGTCTGGCGGGTTTTCTACAGTTGGATGCCCTTCCTAACACCAACCACATTTACAGTGTGGGGCTGGGAGGTTTTTACCGTGTTGCCTACACGGCCACATTACAGCGTGGACTGTCTGGCGGGTTTTCTACAGCTGGATGCCCTTCCTAACACCAACCACATTTACAGTGTGGGGCTGGGAGGTTTTTACCGTGTTGCCTACACGGCCACATTTACAGCGTGGACTGTGTGTTTTTCTGTCGTGACACCTACACGATCTCATTTGTTTCGGCCTGGATGTTGTGGGACCAACATAACTTTACATTGAAGGGGCGGTGTGGATGGGGTGGAGGTGGTGGGACGGGGGTGTGTTTTGATAGAGATGCCTACTGACTGTAGTAGGTTTTTACTTTGTATTTAGGTAAGGCGGGTCTTCTCTATTACTGAGTACCGCCAAAGGTCTCGGTCCAGTGACATTGTCTTGGAGAGGTGTAAGTGTGTGAGGTCGGAATTTATCAGCTCGTCCCATGTTTTTCTGGGTCTGCCTACTCCGTGGCTACCGTCTATCTTTATTGCCCTGCACTTTGTTATACAGCTGTCGTCTTTCATGCTCATCACGTGACCGTACCAACGTAGCCTTCTCTCGAGTAAACAACATCTGATCCCTCTTATTTCTAATTTTTTCCTTAGTTCGTTTATGCTTTGCCGTTCACGTATATTACTATTGCACATCCAGCGGAGCATGCATATATATAACTATATATATATATATAGTTATGTAATAAACAACATAAGGTAATTATTTCATTTACCAGTGGTTTCTTGAAAGCAAACAAATCTGCTTTCAGTCATCAGAATGAAAAAAATCCTGGTGTTTTTATTGAATGTGGATATGAAAACCCACAATGTTTTCATATCCACATTCAATAAAAACACCAGGATTTTTTACATTTATAAAATTTAAAAAAAAAAAAAATTTTTTTCTAATCCGGAAAAAAATTCTTTTTGGATTTTGTGAAGAAAATAAATTTGTTGAAAGCACAAGTGAAGCCATTTTTTTCTTCCCCCCTGTCTTAATATACCTAACTGTACCAAGGATTACACACATTTTCCAATATATATATGTATATATATATATATATCTGTGTATATATATATATATATGATGGACTCGCCTGTCGATTGAGATTGTACTTCAGTTTGTCCTCATACTGGAGTAGCGAACTGCTCACTCTATGCACACCATCCTGGAGCTGACTGTACAATGGTACCTTAGGTGGGTGGTCCTCAGACATTCGTAGGACATGACCAGCTCATCTGAGTTGGGATTGCATCAGAAATGACTCAATCCAACCAATGTTGCACCTTGCGAATAGTTCGGCATTGGAGATTCTGTCAGAAAGTGCATATCCACAGACAGAACGAAGACAATATTTGTGGAAAGCATCAAGCTTATGTTTGTGAGTGCAGTGAAGTGTCGATGACTGAGTAATATAAGAGTGTTGTCAGTATCACTGCATGATAAACTGCAACTTTTGTTTTCAGGGACATACCTCTGACACTTCATAGGCAGTGATGCAGTTTACCAAAAGCATCAGTTGACTTGAAGATGCAATTAATAACCTCAACATAGAGAGTGGTTCTCCTTGCTGCCAAGATAAGGAAAGGAGCTCACATACTTCAGATCCTTGGCATCAATAGTGATGGGTGCAAGGGGATGCCCCTGATCTAGCTGCATCTGTTTAATGCCTCCTACATTCCTTGGGGATGGCTTCTCGATGCTTAGAAAGATGAAGGATGCCTGGTGTGTATATATATATATGTATCTATGTATTTGAGTCCCCAGTTGAATTGGGGGCAACCATAGTTAGTATAAGCTACTCAATACATTAGTAGAGTGTAGGGCTTTCCTGATGATTTCTTTTGAATGAAACAGTTCTAGTCCTGTAAAAGCCATTTTAATATTAAAATTTATATATACATATATGTGTGTATATTATTGCTAGGAACCTTATAAATATAATACACAAAAATATACAATCAAAGTGAAAAAACCCCCATTAATTTAACAATAAGGGCGTCAATCTGTCACACACCACACAAGAGTAATACGAAATTTTTTATTATTTAACAGTGCAAGGGAGATAAATCTGAAAATTTTTAACACAACGTTTATTGATGATATGTGCGTGACTCATTATTTTAAACGTTTTGCTTCTACAAATAATAAACATCATATAATTAAATTAGAACAAATGTTGGTAAATATTTACTACTTCATATGTCACCCTTTAGACGTGAAAGGTTTTTTTTTCTTTATTGTTTTCGGCGTGTTTTGAACAATCTGACCTTCAAAACCATCGTAAATTATTCGTTTTGGGGGGCATTTTTTTAGTTAAGTAACCCCCATACCTCCCAGTTGTCAGTTTCGGACACCTCGGTAGAAAACGGGGGTTCTCTGATGAAGGGACCAGAGAAAATGAGTAATTTATGGCGGCTTTAAAGGCCATATTCCTTCAAAACACATTTTTAAAAAACTCACACACGCAGAGGAAAAACATATTTTATGTTTGTTTCAAAGGCCAGATTAGTTCAAAACACATAAAAAAATCATGGTTAAAACTATATAAATTTTATCTTTAATGAGAAGCAGGTGTAATAATAAATATTTACCTATATTTTTTTTTTTTTTTACATTTCAGTAAATTTTTTATTACATTACCTACCAGACGTCAATATCTCTGGTCCCTGAGGACCCGTGTTAGTCATGGGGTACTATATCTTCCTCCAGACATACCAGACATAAATATCTCTGGTCTCTGGGTGTCAGTGAAGACCAAGGGCACTGTCCCTTCCTCCAGACCTACCAGACATCAATCTCTCTGATCTCAGAGGTCCTGTGAAGGCTGTGGGCACTGTCCCTTCCTCCAGATCTACCAGACATCAATATCTCTGGTCTCAGTGTCTCAGTAAAGGCCATGGGGCACTGTCCCTTCCTCCAGACCTACCAGACATCAATATCTCTGGTCTCAGTGTCTCAGTAAAGGCCATGGGGCACTGCCCCTTCCTCCAGATCTACCAGACATCAATATCTCTGGTCTCAGTGTCTCAGTAAAGGCCATGGGGCACTGTCCCTTCCTCCAGACCTACCAGACATCAATACCTCTGGTCTCAGTGTCTCAGTAAAGGCCATGGGGCACTGTCCCTTCCTCCAGATCTACCAGACATCAATATCTCTGGTCTCAGTGTCTCAGTAAAGGCCATGGGGCACTGCCCCTTCCTCAAGACCTACCAGACATCAATATCTCCCTCCTTGGAGGTCCTGTGAAAGCTATGAGGTCACTGTCCCTTACTTCAGACCTACCAAGTATAAAAAATAAAATATATAAAATAAAATCTCTGCTCCATTAGGGGCCTTAACACGATCAAACTGCAGGAACGTCCTTCAAACCTGTTCCTAGCTGTCATTGTTGAAGTTGACACCACCACCATCGTCACCATCATCACCACCATTATCACTATCATCATAATAATATAATGAAAATGATTGTGTACAGTGCTCAGACGCACTACAACTCATCAAAGGTGCATGTATAGCACATAGAATAATGTACAAATGTTCAGGAAAGTGAACAGTGTATGAGTCATGGTATACACACAGATACATGTTTGTATGTGTATGGAGGGGGAATATCAGGTGTTGTGTTGGCGAATTTTAGGAAGCATGGAGGTTCTAAAGGATGCAGTGTCTCGACAGCTAACAACTGATGCAGGTAGTTTGTTTCATGGAGGTTTTAAAGGATGCAGTGTCTCGACAGCTAACAACTGATGCAGGTAGTTTGTTTCATGGAGGTTTTAAAGGATGCAGTGTCTCGACAGCTAACAACTGATGCAGGTAGTTTGTTTTATGGAGGTTTTAAAGGATGCAGTGTCTCGGCAGCTAACAACTGATGCAGGTAGTTTGTTTTATGGAGGTTTTAAAGGATGCAGTGTCTCGACAGCTAACAACTGATGCAGGTAGTTTGTTTTATGGAGGTTTTAAAGGATGCAGTGTCTCAGCAGCTAACAACTGATGCAGGTAGTTTGTTTTATGGAGGTTTTAAAGGATGCAGTGTCTCGACAGCTAACAACTGATGCAGGTAGTTTGTTTTATGGAGGTTTTAAAGGATGCAGTGTCTCGGCAGCTAACAACTGATGCAGGTAGTTTGTTCCATGCTTCATCAACTCGGAGCATGAAAAAATGTTTCTGAAAGTCATGGGAGCTGTTCTGTTTTCTGATTTTGAAAGCATGTCCACAGGTGTTAGACACATGGAATTCAAAAAGGTGTTCAGAGTTGTTGTGAGAAAGATGGTTAATAATTTTGTGGGTGTCTACCAAGTCAGTTGCCAGATGTTGGAGCTTTAATGAACGATCAATTGATGGAGTCCTTAGGCAATCACTTGAACCACTAGAAACAACAGCCAAATCCTCCACAAGTCACACACCCTCCACAGACACATTGGACAAAACAGTTTTAAAAGCATAATGACTATGAATGGAATCTCTTTGATCAGAGATCTACTCGTTCAAGGCTAACCTGGGGCTAAACAGCAATAATTTTATTAATAACATCACCATTTCTATAACCCTAACCAACACCACCACCCTTATCACTATCACCATCATCATCACCACTATCAACATCATCATAACCACCATCACCAACCGTATCACCACCATCACCACCACCACCACCACCATTATCGTCATCATCATCATCACCATCACCACCACCACCGCCACCACCACCACCACCATCTCCACCACCATCATCATCCCCATCATCATCACCACCATCATCACCACCATCATCATCATCATCATCACTAACAGCAGCAGCACTAACATCACCATAGCACTCCGTCAACATCGTCGTTAGCGTCACCTTCCCCGCCATACTCTGGAATAAACGCAGCGATATTGATAGTGATGATGATGATAGTAATATTAATTAGCGGTGGCGGCGGCGGTGGTGGGAATGTCTTGTTGGAACGATGGCGGGGACCGATGGTGGTGATGGTGGTAATGATGGTAGTAGTGGCGGTGGTGGTGGTGGTGGTGGTGGTGTCTTTGGGGGCGATGGTCGTGATGGTGATGGTGGTGGTAGTGATGATGGTGGTGATGTTGATGCTGGATTTAGTGATGATGGTGGCGATGGCGGAGTTGTGTCTTGGTCGGATGGTGGCAGTGGCGGCTTCTTATTTCTCACTTTCTTTCTTTCTTTCTCTTTTTCTCTCTATTTTTAACTGTTTCTTTCTCCCCATCCTCTTCCTATTACTCCTCGTCGACAAATCTAACCAATGAGCGTCGAGCCTGCAGAAGTAACGTAGTGAAAGTTTTTAAAAAGAGGCGCGATCAAGATGGCGGAAGAGTCATTGGAAAGTGAGTTGTTGTTATCTTGTTCCCGTCGCTTGTGTGGCCCCACCCTGTATCTCTAGCCCCGGTTATATCCACAGGACGGCCCTATGTAATGCCAATCATGGCCCATGGCCCACATCGTGCACTTCCCGTCTCTATTTACACGCCAATATATATATACATATACCACACTCGGTTCGCTTCCTATGTGTTGTATAGTTGTATATACACCACTTAAGTTTTTCCTGTGTCCTGTTGTTGTAAATATACATATCTTTAGATCTGTGTATATATATTTATATATCTCCTTCCTCATCGGCTAAGGAACTACATGGATCCTCCTATATATCAATGCTGTGTATATATATATATATACGTGTATGCGTTGTAAAAAAATATATCTGCACCGAAAGATATATATATTTATGTGTGTACACATATATATATATATATATATATATATATATATATATATTTATGTGTGTGTGTGTGTGTATATATATATATATATTTATGTGTGTGTGTATATATATATATATATATATATATATGTGTGTGTGTGTATATATATATATATCTTTCTCTCTTTATAAATATGTATGTCTTGTTTGTGTATGAGACAGCACCTTAATTGATTTCAAATAGATCTATGTCTCTCTGATATTTCTTGGGTATTTTCCTTCCGTAGCCGTTTTTTTTTTATTACTTGTTCTAATATACCTTTCGATCTGTATATATATATATATATAGTGTGTGTGTGTGTATATATATATGCTTATATATATATATATACATGCACACACACACACATACATATGTATGTATATGTTTATATATATATATATATATATATGAACACATATATATATATATACATACATGTGTATGTATATTTATATACGCTATACATTCTATATCTATCTACTGCTCATACACTTACTTATATATAAATATAATTTCTGAACTATTTAGAGAGTACACGATACCTTTGGGGTGGGTTTCTTAATTACAATAGATCTACATCTACTTTCTTTCTACT
>OZ024761.1:19572158-19584658 GCA_964016885.1 Eledone cirrhosa
ACCACGGCCATTGTCTTGGTTGTATATATCCAATCCAATCCAGGGCCTTCTCACTCCTGGTGGAGGAACCCCCTCCCAGGTTGACCCCCACCACTTTCTGTTTGGTTTTGATCCTGTCTTCAGGGCTGTTTCCATGCTTGGCTAATTGCAGGTTGGTGAGGCTATTTAACCCATAGTTGCGGGGTATGGCCGTTGATTCTGAGGAGTTCATGCATCCTTTTTTACAGCTCTTTTTTTTTTTTGTTCTGCTTGGGTGGGTTCTACTTACCCTTCTCACCAGACGATACATACATATCCGTGCAAATATCAAGGTGAGTTAGCAGAATGCTGCCCCTCAAAATGACAGCCTTACTTGACACTGTGGTTTTATTGCACAGAGCAAAGTGGGCCTTGCAGTCCACTCGAGGGAGCATGTGGTGGGTGATCCACAGACTATCGGGCAGAATGAGTCTGTGACATGCTCCGTCTGTCAAAAAGGTCTGTAGAACAACTGTAGGCCTCAAGAGACATATGTGCGTTCATGGAATCTAGACGCACTAAAAATATTTTTTGTTTAAAAAACAAATCCTTGCTGATGTTAACCTAATATATTGTGTTGTTATTTCTGTTTACTGCCTTCCCTTGCACACAAGCTTAAACCTAGTCAGTAGGTACCGCTTAACCCAATATACACTCCCACCCCTACGCCATCCTCTCACTTCCATCCACTGTAAAGTGGTCGTGTCGGTGACACAACAAAAAGCACCCAGTCAGCACTGTAAAGTGGTTGTGTAGGAGACACGGAAAAAAGGCTCCCAGTCCACACTGTAAATGTGGTTGGTGTTAGGAAGGGCATGCAGCTGTAAAAAACCTTCCACAGACAGTTCTGTACGAGTGAGACACGGTCTCCCGACCAAGTGGAACAAAACCGTCTAACCCATGCTAGCATGGAAGATAGATGTTAAACGATGATGATGATGATATATATTTATTTATTTATTTATAGCAATATCTGTAGATGTAAAAGGAAAAAGGAAAACAGTGCTCAGTCAGGAAGAGCAGATATATTGTATTATATATTTATGTTCATACATGGAACAAAGACACTACCGAAGGTTTCAAGGCCCAAATGTGACCATACCTCCAGAAAACAAGGCATCAAAATATTGACATTTCTTCCAACACTATGGATGTCTGGTCAAATTTGGGCCTTGAAACCTTGGGCAGTGCCTTTGTTCCATGTATGAACATAAACAATATATATAGTAATAATAAATGTGAAGACTAAAATCCAAAGAGGGCTCAATAAGGATTATATATATATATATATATATAAACCATAGAGCAAATATTTATTATAAGATTAAAGTTTAAGCAAAGAATCGTTGCTTTGACCCTTTACGGGATCTTCTGAAACTCAGAAAATCCTGTAAAGAGTGAAAGCAGTGATTCTTTGCTTAAACTTTAATCTGTACTTATAATATATATATATATATATTGGCAGTATGGCTAAGGAGTTCATTTCAAAACCACATAGTTTGGGGTTCAGTGCAACTGCATGGCATTTGAAGAGTATAGGTATCTTTATTATATGTATATATATATATATATATATATATGTGAGTTTAATTCTCAGACCGGGTGATGTGTTGTTTCCTTGAGCAAGACACTTTATTTCACATTGCTCCAGTTTACTAAGCTGTAGAAATGAGATGATAGGACTGGGGTCCCTATCATTCCACTGCAAAGTGGTCGTGGAGGTGCCACGGCAAAAAAGCACCCAGCCCACACTGTAAAGTGGTCGTGTAGGCATCACGAAAATAAAGCACCCAGCACTCACTGTAAATGAGGTTGGTGTTAGGAAGGGCATCCGGCTGTAGAAATCAAACCAGATTCAGTTCCCATCCCACCCTTGCAAGCAAGGAAAAGCGGACGTAAAATAATGATGATGATGATGATATATGTATATATCCATGTTTACATCTACACTCTTTAATTTCATGTCCTGTGATATGACCAATATGTCTAAACCATTGGTGGCAGTGCCCCAGTATGGTCACAGTCCAGTGACTGATACCAGTTAAAGAAAGAATGTAATAAATTAGTCACTGCCCTACTTATGACCTACTTAATTGCATTAGAGTAGTTAAACAGCTGTTCTCATTTACAAGCCACCCCCAGCTGTTGAATATAAACTCAGATTTTGGTAGTAAAGCCTTTATTTGCGTTATTTAGGGCACAGGTGATATGATGTTGCATTATAGGTAACTATATCCCTATATCATGAAGGAAGCCTTAGGGATTAGGGAATTGGATCTGCAATCGTGAGATTGCGAGTTTGATTCTTGGATTGGGCGAAGCATTATGTCCTTGAGCAAGACACTTTATTTCATGCTGCTCTTCCTGCCAGGAGTTGGTCCAATCTGATGATCAACTCCTTTCTTCTGTCAGGAGTTATGACACATGTTGAAAAGACCAATGGAAACATTGTCTCCTTGGTCCAATCCGACGATCAGCTTGTTTAGTTTTGTTTTTCTTTATTTTTTCATTTGGTTGCTATTTCTAGCATGTTGATCAACCACATTGAGTCCTCTTCACTCACAATGTTATGGGATGACCTGAGATTATGATAAATCATACTTGCATGACACTGGCCCAAGGGGTTCCATACACACAGACACATCAGAACCACACACATCAGACATGCATCAGATACACACACACATGCACTCGCTCATCATGCACACTCTCACAGGCATCAGATATATATGCACACGTGCATCTGATACTCATTCACACATGCACACGCATCGGATACATACACACGATACATACATCAGATACACATTCACACACACATATATACACACGCACACACTCATCAGATACACACCACACATGCACACACACACACATCAATTATATATACACATGCATCAGATACACATTTACATACACATGCATATATGCACACAGGCATAAGATATACATTCACACATGCATCAGATACACATTCACACACAAATACATCAGATACACAATGACAATGTCACTGGACCGAGATCTTTGGCGCTACGCAGTAATACAGAAGACCCGCCTTGCCTATATACAAAGCGAAATCTACAGTCAATAGGCACCACTTAACCAAAATACACTCCTGTCCCACTACCCCCATCCCATCCACACCACCCCTTCCAATGTAAAGTTATGTTGCTACCACAACATCCAGTCCTAAATAAATAAGGTCGTGTAGGTGTCACGACAAAAAAAAAACACAGTCTACGCTGTAATGTGGCCGTGTAAGGTAACACGGTAAAAACCTCCCAGTCCACACTGTAAACGTGGTTGGTGTTAGGAGGGGCATCCAGCCGTAGAAAACCTGCCAGACAGTCCTACACGAGCAAGACGACCAATCTTGCCTCAAGTGGGACAATTCCTGTCTAAACCCATGCTAGCGTGGAAGATAGACGTTAAACGATGATGATGATGACATATGCACACAGGTATCAGATATGCACACATACACATGCACATGTTCCCTTGGTCCTATTTTGACAAGTTCCACACCACTCGGTAAGCAAATGAAGCTTGGGATCTTGTCGATCATTTCCTATTATGTTATGGGAGGTGGTGTCCTGACATCTACTTTGATGCAGTACTGTTGTAGGTTCAGTTTTCAACTGGTGTCCAATTCTCTGTTTGTTGTACATGTGCTAATTGTTGTTGTTGCTGTTGTTGTTGTTGTGTAGCTCCATGTCTGTCCTCACTGGGAATAACTACTGTCAGTAACATCATCATCATTATCATCCTCTTCCTCGTCGTCATAAAACTCATCGCCATCCTTAATCGTCATCAGTTCCTCCCACCCAGTTACTTGCCTCTTTCCTCAACACATGACCCAACCATCTCATTCCATTTCTCTTCACAACATCCATCAAGGCTTGCAACACATGACCCAACCATCTCATTCCATTTCTCTTCACAACATCCATCAAGGCTTGCAACACATGACCCAACCATCTCATTCCATTTCTCTTCACAACATCCATCAGTGGCTCTATTCCTCTCATCCAGTCACTGAGCAATATTCCACTCATCCACATAATGTTTTCTTAATTGTCATGGTTTCCAGGCATCCACACTACCACTATCCACATTGTACTGTTCGTTTGTATTTCATAAAAACTAAAATTCTTTTTTCTACCTCTAAACCTGTAATTTTCTTTATATAGGTGCTCAATCAATAGGGCCCTCAACCACAGTCGAATGCACTGAGTGCACATTGTAAATGCTGGCACAGATACCATATTAAAAAGCACCCAGGCCACCCTGCAAAGCCGTAGTGCTGTTGCCTTGACAAAATGTACCCAGTACACTCTGTAAAGTTGTAGTGCTGGTGCCACGACAAAAAGCAAGCGATTCACTTTGTAAAGTGGTAGTGCTGGTACCATGAGAAAAAGCACCCAATCCACCCTGTAAAGTGGTAGTGCTGGTGCCATAACAAAATCTACCCAGTCCACCCTGTAAAGTTGTAGTGCTGGTGCCATGAGAAAATGTACCCAGTCCACCTTGTAAAGTTGTAGTGCTGGTGCCAGGACAAAAATGCACCCAATACACTCTATAAAGTGCTAGTGTCAGTACCACGATAAACTACACCCAGTACACACTGTAGAATGACGTTAGGAAGGGCATTCAGCTGTAGAAAGAATGGACCATATGAGCAGGGCATGGTCATATAATTTGTCTGGTCTCAGAACGTGACAACCCATCCAACCCATGCCATGATGGTGATTGTATGAGGGTCGCCTTAAAAGTTCAGGAGTAATGCTAGAGCTGTACAATCTTGCATTAATTTCAACTCTTATTGTTTCTACTTTAGGCACAAGGCCAGCAATTACCCAGTGCATTACTGGTACTTTATTTTATCGACCCCTGTAAGGATGAAAGGCAAAGTCAACCTCGGCGGGATTTGAACTCAGATCGTAAAGAGACGTAACTATGCTGGAAAGCATGGCGTCCGACCCTCTACTGATACTGCCAATCCTTATTAATAACTGCATTGTTTCTTTCCAGGGACTATGTTAAAAAATAAACCCCATTTGGTCATTCCATGAGAGTATCTTGGTCGGCCTATGAACTTTTCAGCTGACCCTTGTATTCTCTTGTTGCATATTTTATTTTTTATTTTGTTATTTATTTCTACATATTTTCTTCTTCTTATTTTTCAGGTTCCTCGGCAAAGGCTCTAGTTATCCTAAAGGGGGGTAAGTATGCAAATATATTTATATAATCTTAATTCAACTCTGGATGTCGGTGAACATGTCCACTGCACGGACACACTGGAAGAGGAAGACCGAGGTTGACATATGTTGATGCCCTAAGGACAGACACTGGTCTCTTGGAGACGCAGGACATGGCAGCGGTAATGAGGGACAGAGACCGCTGGAAAGAACTCATCCATGGATCTCGGGGAATTTCACCCGCCCTAGATAGATAGATAGAATCTTAATTTTGTTGCTGTTTTCTTCGATTGTTGGCATGCCAATGAGGAAGAGGAGGAGTAGGGGAGTTATGTTTTGTTGGATTGGCAGTAATCGGTAGAGCGTTGGACAACATGCTTTGTGGAATAGAGTTACGGCCCTTTACATAATCCTGCTGAGGTTAGCTTTGTCTTTCATCCTTAGGTGGGGGGGGGGGGCGATAAAATTAAGTACCAGTAACCCACTGGGGTAGATGTAATCAACTTTGCCCTCCCACTAAATTGTTGGCCTTGTGCCTAAATCTGAAACCATTATTAAAGGGCAGTGGGTTGGCAGAATCGGTAGAGCGTTGGACAACATGCTTTGCAGCATATAGTTACAGTCCTTTATGTTTAGCTTTGCCTTTCATCATTATGGGGGTCTATAAAATAAAGTACTAGTAACACGCTGGGGATTGATTTAATTGACTTTCCCCTCCCACCAAATTGTTGGTCTTGTGTCTAAATCAGAAACCATTAATATTAGTTATTGTCTTCCATCCAGTTTTCCATGGGTTGGAGGAAGGCCAAAATTTTTTCCTGGCTCCATGGTTGTCAGGTGACTGAAAATGCGAGACCCCCCACCCACACCTGTGCCTCAATCATCATCATTATTTGATATGTTTTATAATAATTATGCACCCAGCCCACTTTGTATAGTGGTCGTGTAGGAGTCACGACAAAAAGCACCCAGTCCACACTGTAAATGTGGTCGTGTAGGAGTCGTGACAAAAAGTGCCCAGTACACACTGTAAATGTGGTCGTGTAGCAGTCGTGACAAAACCAACCAGTCCACACTGTAAATGTGGTCGTGTAGGAGTCACGACAAAAAGTGCCCTGTACACATTGTAAATGTGGTCGTGTAGGAGTCGTGACAAAACCAACCAGTCCACACTGTAAATGTGGTCGTGTAGGAGTCGTGACAAAACCAACCAGTCCACACTAAATGTGGTCGTGTAGGAGTCATGACAAAACCAACCAGTCCACACTGTAAATGTGGTCATGTAGGAGTTGTGACAAAACCAACCAGTCCACACTAAATGTGGTCGTGTAGGAGTCGTGACAAAACCAACCAGTCCACACTGTAAATGTGGTCATGTAGGAGTCACGACAAAAAGTGCCCAGTACACACTGTAAATGTGGTTGGCAATAGGAAGGGCATCCAATCATAGAAACCTGGCCAGAAACAGTCCTATATGAGCAAGACATGGTCACGTGACCCAACTTGCTTCTTATGGGACAACCCGTCTAACCCATGCTAGCATGGCAAATGGACATTAAATACTGCTGATGATAAATAATAATTATATATTTAAGTTAACGAAGTATCGTTTAAGGCAATCCAAGTAGAGGTTATGAGTACTCTGTGTCGAGGATCGTTCTAAAGTTCGGCGTTGTTTGACTCAACAAGAAGTTTACTTAGTTGTGGTGTTCGGGTGGCCGATTCCAGACAGTTCCTAGGTAAGTGGTTCCTGGGGTATTAATAATAAAGGAGTGAAGAATAACATGGATCGGCTGTACAGTAGGGTTTATTCCAAATATTAACAATTGTTTCATTGGTCCATCGTGTCTAAATACCGCTATCCGCAGTATGTCACGGCACTCGATTTTAATTACAGTTGACACCCAACCAAATTCTCAAAATACTCTTGAGAATTTGGTTGGGTGTCAACTGCAGACAGCAGTTTTAGACATACCGGACTAATGAAACATTTGTTAATACTTGGAATAAAGCCTATTGTACAGCCGATCCGTGTTATTCTTCACTCCTTTATTATATATATATAGGAACGATCGACTTTCGTCAAATCGGACCAAGGGAACAATGTTTCCGTTGGTCTTTCCAATTGCTAATACTATCTATCGGTCGCAACTCCAGGTAGAAGGAGCAACGTGAAATAAAGTGTCTTGCTCAAGGACATAACGCATCGCCTGGTCCAGGAATCGAACTCACAAACTTACGATTGCGAATCCAATTCTCTAACCACTCAGCCACATGCCTTCACTATATATATACTATAGTAAAAGTTTGGTAGAAATATCCAAGAGTAAGAACATTCAGTCCATAAGACGAGTTTGGTATAAATAAACTGTAAATAAGCCTGTTGTGGATATATATATATTATTTATATATATCATCATCATCGTTTAACATCCATCTTCCTAGCCAGCATGGGTTGGATGGGTTTGTCCCACTTGAGGCAAGATTGGTCGGGTGACCGTGTCTCGCTCGTACAGAACTATTTCTGGAAGGTTTTCTACGGCTGTATGTCCTTCCTAACACCAACCACATTTACAGTGAGGACTGGGAGCCTTTCTACCGTGTCTCCTACATGACCACTTTACGGTGTGGGCTGGGAGCCTTTCTACCGTGTCTCCTACATGACCACTTTACAGTGTGGGCTGGGAGCCTTTTTACTGTGTCTCTTACATGATTACTTTACAGTGTGGACTGGGAGCTTCTTTACCATGTCACCTACATGACTACTTTACAGTGTGGGCTGGGAGCCTTTTTACTGTGTCTCCTACATGATTACTTTACAGTGTGGACTGGGAGCTTCTTTACCATGTCACCTACATGACTACTTTACAGTGTGGGCTGGGAGCCTTTTTACTGTGTCTTCTACATGATTACTTTACAGTGTGGACTGGGAGCTTCTTTACCATGTCACCTACATGACTACTTTACAGTGTGGGCTGGGAGCCTTTTTACCATGTCACCTACATGACTACTTTACAGTGAGGACTGGGAGCCTTTCTACCGTGTCTCCTACACGACCACTTCACAGTGTAGACTGGGAGCCTTTTTACCATGTCACCTACATGACCACTTCACAGTGTAGACTGGGAGCCTTTTTACCATGTCACCTACATGACCACTTCACAGTGTAGACTGGGAGCCTTTTTACCATGTCACCTACATGACCACTTTACAGTGTGGGCTGGGAGCCTTTTTACCATGTCACCTACATGACCACTTCACAGTGTAGACTGGGAGCCTTTTTACCATGTCACCTACACGACCACTTCACAGTGTAGACTGGGAGCCTTTTTACCATGTCACCTACATGACCACTTCACAGTGTAGACTGGGAGCCTTTTTACCATGTCACCTACATGACCACTTCACAGTGTAGACTGGGAGCCTTTTTACCATGTCACCTACATGACCACTTTACAGTGTGGACTGGGAGCCTTTTTAACATGTCTCCAACACGACCATTTTACAGTGTAGACTGGGAGCCTTTTTACCATGTCTCCAACACGACCACTTTACAGTGGATGGAAGTAGGAGGGTGGGGTGTATATTGGGTTAAGAGGTGCCTGCTGACTGTATCCATGACAGGCTTCTTTACAGTTTCCATCTACCATATTCAATAGCTGCAATAGAAGACACTTGGCCCAGGTGCCACACAATGGGACTTAACCCAGGACCATGTCGTTCTGGATCAAACCCCCTAAATACTAACCACACGGCCACTGCTGTGCTGTTTTATGATATATAATTCAAACTAAACATTGTATCATATTCACACACAATATTTACAGTTAGTCACACAGAAAAAAAAACAAAGAAAGGAACATATATATAAAACAAATACCAAACACAAAGAAAGAAAAACAAGGGAGAAATATATAAACGAACGGAACAAAAGCCGAGAGAAACTTAAATTGATCGATTCAACCATGCGATGCAATGATCAGATCACAAATGGTCGCTCAGTTAGTTGCCTTACCACTCCTAAACTCCTCCCCTTCTCCACCACCTCCTCTTCTATACAGCCTTTCTTTCTTTCTTTCTTTCTTCCTGCCTCGGTGCAATCAGCCGGCAATAAAGTTTAACTGCATAACAATATTCTATTATATATATATATATATGTATATATATTATGTATATATTATATTTATATGTATATATATTATGTATATATTATATATATATGTATATATATTATATATATATGTATATATTATATAGATATTATATATATATATATGTGTATATATATTATATGTAGATATTATATATATATATATGTATATCTATATTATATATATATATATATATATATATATATACACATATACATACACACATACACACACATGTACACACACACCCACACACGCATATATATATATATATATATACGTTATTTCGGGTTGAATCGGAGGTAACCACAGTAAGTAAGGTACTCAATACATAAACAGACACAGATACACACACACAAACACACATATAAAAACACACAGACACATATATATATATATATGCGTGTATGTGTGTGTATGTATATATATATATATATATATATATATATATATATATAGACACACACAAACACGCACATAGGTGCGACCACACTTAGAATTTGCATCACCAGTCTGGAACCCCTATCTTGCTCAGGACATTGACCGCCTGGAAACTGTTCAGAGACGTGCAACCAAGCGGATACCCTCCATCAGGCACCTACCATACTCTGAGCGCCTTGCTTCCCTGGGCATGGATTCATTGAAGCTCTGACTTGGTAAACACCCACAAAATTGTTAACCATGTTGCCAACAACAACCCTGAGTGCTTTTCGATTTCCATGTGTCTAACACACGTGGACATGCCCACAAAGTAAGAAAACAGCACAGTTCCCATGACTTTCGGAAACATTTTTTCACGCTCAGAGTTGCTGAAGCATGGAACAAACTACCTGCATCAGTTGTTAGCTGTCGAGACACTGCATCCTTTAAGGCCTCCATGCTTCCCGAGATCCGCCAACACTACAGCTAACACATACACACATGTACTTCCCTGACATTTGTGTATTATTCTATGTACTTTCTTGACGAGTTGTAGTGCACCTGAGCACTTTACACAATAATTTCATTATTATTATTCATTATTATATATATGTATATTATATTAAAAAAATATATATATTGGACTGACATAAACAGATCATATAGACTAGAGGTGGTGTGTTTTTGTATATATGTATATATTTGTGTGTATGTGTGTGTGTGTTGATCAGTGAGTCACATTGACATAACATGAAGACTGTGTGTGTGTGTGTGGAGAGAAGAAAATAATGTCCTAAAGTGAGTGGTGCTAAAATTTGGCCTGGTTGGCGTGTAAGTGTGTTTGTGTGTGTGTGTATATCTGTGTCTATGTCTGTGTATTTATATGTGTGTTTGTGTGTGTATATCTGTGTCTCTGTGTGCACTGTGTCTGTGTATGTATATGTGTGTTTGTGTGTGTATCTCTGTGTCTCTGTGTCTGTGTGTGTATATGTGTGTTTGTGTGTGTATATCTGTGTCTCTGTGTGCACTGTGTCTGTGTGTGTATATCTGTGTCTCTGTGTGTACTGTGTCTGTGTTTTTATATGTGTTTGTGTGTGTGTATATCTGTGTCTCTGTGTGTACTGTGTCTGTGTATGTATATGTGTGTTTGTGTGTGTATATCTGTGTCTCTGTGTGTACTGTGTCTGTGTTTTTATATGTGTGTTTGTGTGTGTATATCTGTGTCTCTGTGTGTACTGTGTCTGTGTATTTATATGTGTGTTTGTGTGTGTGTATATCTGTGTCTCTGTGTGTACTGTGTCTGTGTTTTTATATGTGTGTTTGTGTGTGTATATCTGTGTCTCTGTGTGTACTGTGTCTGTGTATGTATATGTGTGTTTGTGTGTGTATATCTGTGTCTCTGTGTGTACTGTGTCTGTGTTTTTATATGTGTGTTTGTGTGTGTATATCTGTATCTGTTTTTATATGTGTGTTTATATCTGTATCTGTTTTTATATGTGTGTTTGTGTGTGTATATTTGTATCTGTTTTTATATGTGTGTTTGTGTGTGTATATCTGTATCTGTTTTTATATGTGTGTTTGTGTGTGTATATCTGTATCTGTTTTTATATGTGTGTTTGTGTGTGTATATCTGTATCTGTTTTTATATGTGTTTGTGTGTGTATATTTGTATCTGTTTTTTATAATTGTGTTTGTGTGTGTATATCTGTATTTGTTTTTATATGTGTGTTTGTGTGTGTATATCTGTATCTGTTTTTATATGTGTTTGTGTGTGTATATCTGTATCTGTTTTTATGTGTGTGTTTGAGTGTCCATAGGTAGTTGAAGTGATGTCCTGAAATTTCACAATGAGTTTTAGGCTAAAATGGGGTCTTGCTGGTGTGTGTGGGTGTGTGTGTGTATTTGTGGGTGGGTGTCTGAGTATTTCTATGTGTGTATGTCTATATATTTCTATGTATATATTTCTGTGTGTGAGTGTGCCTGTATATTTCTGTGTGTGTGTGTGTGTATGTATATTTCTGTGTGTGTGTGTCTGTATTATATTTGTGTATGTGTGTGTTTGTATATTTCTGTGTATGTGTGTGTCTATATTTCTGTGTGTGTGTGTGTCTGTCTATATTTCTGTATGTGTGTGTGTCTATATTTCTGTATGTGTATGTTTGTATGTCTGTGTACTTCCCTGTGTGTGTATGTGTTTGTCTATATTTCTGTGTGTGTGTTTATATGTGGAGGTGGTGTCCCAAGATTTCACTGTGAGCCATGCTAATATTTGGCCTGGTTAGTGAGTAGGTATATGTGTATGTCAGAGAAAGTGAGAGTGTGTGTATATATATGCCTGTATATGTGTGTGTGTGGAGTCCTCAAATTTTGCAATGAGTGGTGCTAAGATTTGCCTGACTGGGGGTGTGTGGGTGTGTCTTTATATACATGTGTGTGTGTGTGTGTATAAATATATATATATATAATATATATATATATACATATGTGTGTGTGTGTGTATATATATATATATATATATATACATATGTATATATATATATATATGTAAGAATATTTTCGAAACAGCGAGTGGGTTTGAAATTATTAGAAATGTAAGTTATCGCCGTATTTTGACTAAAGAAATTAAAGAAATTATTTAGCCTGATAGTGGGGTTAAGAACCTTCGGAGAAATGGAAAAAAATGAGTATTGACTCCCATGTACGTCAATAC